>AP028448.1:5685758-5916594 GCA_036509395.1 Antheraea yamamai | reverse complement strand
GGGAAGGCCTCTACGGACATGAGTGGTGGAGGTGGAGGGCGGGTGGCGGCGGCGGGCGCCCTGGGCGCCTGCCTCCCCTGCCGGGGGCGTTGCGTGCGGGGCGCGCGGGGACAGCCGCGATAGTTCGCGGGGTGGCCCGTGGTCCCGCACAGAACGCAACTCGGAGGGTCTGCGGAGGTCGGGGTACGAGGGCACTCCCTAGTGGAGTGATCTCCTAAACACTTAACACATCTGGGACGCAGGTGGCAATTCCTAGCCGTGTGACCGTAACCCTGGCAGTTGTGGCACTGCGAGGGCGTGTGTGACTTGCGCGGGGGCTCTACTGTTACGCCCGTGAGACCGCACACGGACGTAATGTCGAAAATCTTCTTGCCTTCCGTAGTGCGGTCGAGGATGACAAGAACTAAATTGAACTTGGTTTTTGTGAGCGGATGGTACATACGGTGTACCTCGCGGACTGGGAAGTTTTCGTTCTTAAGGAACGCTAACACTTCGTCTGTCGGGATTTCTGCCGGGATGCGGCGTAATACTACTCGTAGGAGGCGCTCCTCCTCTAACGTGTATGTGAAATACGCGAGTTTGTGGTCGCGTAAGTATTCTGTTAGTTTGCGGTGCTGGTTTGGGTTCGGGACCTTAACCTGTATCCCTGCCTGGGTGTTTAATGCGGAAGTGTAATGGATGCCTAAGTGTTTAAGTGCGGTGGAGATGGCGATCCACCGCGACTTGTCTTGAATCGTGACTGGCGGGGGTGGGCGGGGCTTCTTGTCCGCGGTCTGTGATTGTGTGAGTGAGACGGCGATAGGGCTGGATCTGCCCGAGCGCGGTCGAGTGTTGTGTGTTGTAGGTGTCGGTGTCGCGGTCGGCACCCGGGTGCCGTCTACATTTACTACGCGGCATGGAATTTTTTCGGCGGGGCCTCCGGGGCCTGAATCTGAGTCCGAGGGCGAGGCGGGTTGCGCGGTCTTTTTACGCTTACTTTTCGCGACGGTTACGTAACCGTCGTTTTCGGGCGCGGGCGCGGACGCGGGAGGCTCGGATGACGCGGCGGGTGACGCGGTATCTATCTCCATGTCGTCGTTAAGCGGCGACAAGGGCGAATCTAGGTGCGCGAACGCGTTCGCGGTAGGCACGCGGGCCACATAGGTTTCGTCCTCCGAGGACGGGGCTAAAATAGAACTAAAAATCGCGTTTGCGTCTACCGTGGGGTAATTCGCCTGAAGCGACGCTATTATTCGGTCTAACTGCTCTTGAGAAGCCATCTCGATGGCTTGCGGGGGGCCGCGAAACAAACCTCCCTGCCTTAGGGGCAGGGGGGCACGCCTGAACGGAAAGTTACGGGACTATCCGAGTCCGGACCAAAATACCTGTGGGCGAAGTGCAATGCCGCACGGTATAGAACCTACAAAGCCTAGAGGGAGAGCCCTAGCAATCCCGGGGCCGAGAACGCAGACCGGTAAACCGGGCTACGCCCAAACAGACACCCGAGGATGGAATGAGGGGATCAGGTGGGTGGGAGGGAGACACCGTGGACTTGACTAGGCGACCTCGCCAAGGCCAAGCTACCCAGGCCCGTCTGTCAATGCAGTAGGCCGCGGGGCCTACGGCGAGCGGACAGGTCGCTCCAACTCAGTTCGTTGTCTACACCGTTAGGTATCCGTGAGTTGGCCAGACGACTGGACTTTCAAAAGAAATTAACCCGGGTTCGCACCGAAAGGTGCGGTTTGATACGCTCTAAAGTCGAGCGCCTTACGATTGACAGTCTGTTATTGTACCAATTGACAACCTGTTACTATTGCTAGTAACGGCAAATGACGATTCGCGGCGGACACACACGAGTGTTCGTAACGCACGATACGCGACGATCAACCGGCACTAAACGCGACACACACGGCACTGAACGCGAAGAAGCGCGGCGCGACACAACGTAAACACGAAGCGGGCGACACGAAACTCGAAGACAGCACTGTGCGTACGGCGCGCGGAGACCGACTGAACGCGAGCGAAGCGCGGACACGACTAACTGCGAGAGCGTCGGAGGCGAAGTGAAGCGAGCGCGAGCGCGAGAGCGAGATAGCTGATCGGACGGCGAGAGTAGCGGACGCAGCGGAGGCACGTCTGTACTCGACGACGGCCCGATCGGAACTCCAGTCATATGTGGTGTAGTTATAGATATTTATAGTGTTTTGTCTAGAAATAGCTTAAAAACTAGTATAAGTTGTTAGTTGTAAGTACAAATGTGATGTTTTTTTACGCAAATAAATAGAAAGCGAAGGGTGACTCATCGCAATACCGCCCCGCCTGTGTAGTTTAGTTAGGAGGTGCGCTGACGCTGCGCACGCAACCAAGGGCTCTGATTGGTGGAGCGCCGCAGGCGTGCGTAAGCGGTGCTTTGTCCCGAAATCGTGCCTGAGAGCGGCCTTAAAAACGGGCGCGGGCGGTATAGATAGTCTGTTTTGAACGAATCTGTATACGCGAGCACATCCTTAGCTGCTCTACTAGTAACAAATCTTTTATTGCGAGAAAACCTCATCATTCTTCAACTTCAAGTGCGGTTTCATCAAGCCATCGCTATAGTTGTGAGTCATTCAGAGGTGGCTCACACTTTTTATAATATTAGCTATCTGCCACAGAACGTCCCGTCTAGATCGGTCCATCCATTTAGAATATTAGCCAGAATAAATATACAGAGAGACATGCTTGCATATACATTTAATAAAAAGCTGTTATTTTCATATTACAAAAAAACACTTGAATTTATTTATGTGTATTGATAGATTGATGAAATCCAACACCGTTTCATGGATCACTACGAAAATTGGTATATTTTAGTGTATTTTTTACGAAGAAAGTTAAAATGTGATCAGTTATATTATAATCCAACAGTAGGTAATGCTATGATAAATCTTATTGTTATGAAAAGCTTCTTTAGGCGCGTTGAGCGGTATTTTTTGTCAGGAGATATGATTTCGCGTCATGACATGCTAATAAGCGTGACCGCTCTATTGCGTTTTTGTGGCTTGCGTCAGACTAGCGACGCGTAGTATACCCAACCTATCTGCATCTAATATTTATATTTTGTATATAACTTGTGCAGCTCATCTTATGTTTGATTACTTAATAAACTGTATAAAGATGTACATAATTATTGCTACGAGTGCCAATAGATGTGAAAACTAGGTTAATGTTAATAATTTCAATAGGTATAAAAATTATGAAATTTTATATAATCCACACTATAATTAATTTAAAAATTCATAAAATAATACAATTATTTCATTGTTTTGAATTTTCACTTCTGTTGGGAGTCCTTATGACCGACTGCCTCGACTATTTTTTTGTTTGTCTGTTTATAAATATATAATTTTTTCGTTTCAAACGATATTGAATTTACATACGTGCGTAACAATATACATTATTTACCTTACTATATTATAAATTTCGCGTTAATGTAATTTTGACATACCCATCGGGAAGAGTACTTTTTTCTTGTGTTAATGACTATGTCCGGTGCCGCTACAAAATATACGAGAGGCAAGACTATAACGCCACCGGGACATTATTAGCGCCACCATATTAGAGATATAGCGGGGGAGCCACTATTGACCTGCGATACCGCGCTATTGACTATATCGGGGGTGTTACTAATGACCTCAAACGCTATTGGTTGACGTTATCGGCTGTTCATTATTCACACTGGTGTGAGACGTCATTGGTTGGAGTCCGGCATATAAAGGGCAAGATGTCGTTGATCTGCACGCGCCCACGCACGCGTAACCTTCCCTGACGCCGCCGTGAGGGAAGGAATCCCCGCTAGCTCCCGCACACATCGTGGTTCTCAGTGATATCTCGAGCCGAGGTCGTCCCCGGTTGGAGCCCCCGAGATATCACTTTCGCGACACAGTGACTCACCTACATCACTTGTACTCACACATGAGATCAACTCTCACCACACGTGCACATACATACACATAGTGGATGGGTTTGTTTTTTTTTCCCTTTTTTTCGAGCTGAATCGAATAGTTTAGCTTGTTTCATTCCGATATACACGTATGCATTTGTGAATCATGCAATTTCGATTGCATGATTCACAAATGAATATATGTATGAATAGCTTAGAATAGTTTAGCTAGGTTAGATCCGGGATAACAGCAACAGCCCAAGCCGAGGTGTGCCGCGCACCCTTGAGCTAGTTGCCCAAACAAAATCGGCTGAGTGCCTTAAGCGCTCGCCTTAGTAGTCCGGTGAAGCTGTAGAGGCCTCTAAAAAGGCCAATAGCATAGTCAGTCCGAAAAAAAAAAAAAAAAAAAAAAAAATTGATCTGCACGCATTTCTATGTGGAAGTTGTTGTAAGGCGAAGCTCTGCCCGGTTAAATGATCTCAGTGCCTACAGAGTGTTAGACGTTAGAGTAGTAGACGGTTTCCCTGACCGACCGGCTGACTATACGTATTATGAAACTCTTGATAAAAGTTGTCCTTATCTCCTTATCTATATCGCGTATTCAAAATTTTATGATAATCGGTTGAGGAGTAGTTACTGTAGTGCTAGCGTAACAACAAACTCACTTCCTCATTTATAACATTAGTTAAGAATATATTTTGTTTAATTATAAGGTTACGGACGAATAGCTTCAAAGAATTGGAAAATATTATGATAAAATAGAAGGTAAAACATCCCATATTGGATAAAGATTGATGCAATAAGCAATAAAGTGGCAATAAGTAACGGCTCCCTGTATCCGTGCAGGCACGGTGCCGTGTCGGATGGTTCACATCTGCATAGTAATGTTCTATTTATTACGCGATTCCGCATGAAAAATACGACCGAAATCTGTTAAGCTAAACTGTGCGGTGTCCTTCGGTGATTTAGAACGATTAATTGTTCGTTGTCATGTTCTTTTCAGTAATAACTGGAATGAATAAAATATGGCTATACAAATTACTCGTTGAGAATATTTATCGCCTTTTTCTTTTTAAAATATTGAAAATGGTAGATTCGAGATAATAATTGGTTTATTTTTTGCACATTTATCTTCATATCTAAGACATATATATATATATATATATATATATATATATAAACTATTTTATAGGTTAATCTCTTTCTCTGTTCTGTTTGTTAACGGATTTTAAAAAATTCTTCAGTGTCTTTTATTTTCTTATTCACACATTATCCTGAAAATTACAAACAGAACATAAAAGAATAAGCTTAATAGGTTTTTTTTTGTTGGACGCCCCTTAGCGATACACCCGGCGCTGTACCTCTGACACGGGTAATCAGAGACTTTAATGTTCGTATTCTTTGCATCTTATTTTTTGCTGGATTAAAGACATTATATTGTTGTATCTTTTATCATTGTTGGTTGTCCTATTTTGTTTTGCTCTTAGTTTTCTATATATACTTATTCTTTGGTAATGATTTTACAGGTCCCCTTTACGTGCTCTTGAACTTATTTTATATTCGCATTTTAGTCGTGTCTTACTGATTTGCCTGCTCTTTATTTCTTGTCTTTTGTTTTTGCGTTTAGTTTTCTTTATTTAATTGCTTCTTTTGTAGTTTCTGTATTTCTTTCGTGTTTCGTGGTTCTATATATTTGCTATTTCTTATTTTATAATTTAGCTTAATAGGTTAGTCTTCAGTCGTTCTAAGTGACATACATTCGGCAATTAATTTTTATTTATATAAGATATTCAATGTATTTATAAATAAGGTTTAATTCAGGTCAAACCGAAGTCTGTCGATAAGCTTCTCTTTAATCGTTTGATTGTATTTACAGTTGCGTACTAACGAGACCCCACTTATTTTAGGGCTGGCGACTCTTGTAGATATCATTTATCCTCGAGGACTCCTCGGTTTAGGACATCCCTGCGGCCCGTGGGTGAAATTACACTACTTTGGGTCACGGTTAAGTAGTTCGGTTTTATATCCTTGCCAGAGACCCATAGAATATTAATGAATTGTATAAATTACATAAAGCACGCGTGATTACAGTTTTACGCTTAACAGGATATTAAGTACACATATTTTACTACGCTATTTTATAATTTATATGTTTTAGTAGTTCAAATCAAATCAAATCAAAATCCTCTTTTTCAATTTAGGCCCTGAGAAGGTCCCATATGAACGTCAAAACTACCACAGGTTTGGAAAACAGCCCATTCATCGAGAAGAACCGGCAAGAAACTCGATCTGCTTTTTCTTTTCATAATACATTTTTGATTATTACAACTGTTTAGTTTGACCGAATATGCGAATAGTAAAAGAATTAGTACTATTGTAAAATAATTAAACATCGCAATAAAATAATTAGAAGTTTAAGAGTAATAAAAAGATTAACTAACCGCAATAAATAATCATGAGGGTTTTTATTATAGGGCACACAAATGTGCTTTTATCAACAAGCGCAGGTGGGGTATGTCTAAGGAATGCCATAAATGATCTAACGATGCGGCATCACCTTAAATACCGGATAAATCGGCCTGTTTTGGCCGACTACTGAAGAAGGCAAAGCGCCTTGAACAGTCCCCCCCCCCCCCCCGGGGGTAGGTAGAGAAGGCCATACAGTGTTTTGGCCAGTGTGTAATGAGCATCGAAACCACGCAGTTCGTTGTCTCAATAGTGTAAACGCATCTTTTCTTTTCTTATATTAAAACATAGAGTTTAAAAGTTTTTCTGTTCTTCTTCTTTTCACCAGTAGTCTTGAAAAAACACCTTTCTTTTTCCCAAGTCACAAAAATAATTGAAGTATTTTAACAACAACATAATAGACATACAAAGCTACAATCGTTTTTGGTGGATGCACAGAGAGAGGCATCACTTCCAGACGTCGCTATCGTTCATATATTGATCCAACCTGTAATGTAAATAATAGCCTTTATGTATTAAGATCCGCTTGACATGACACTTGAACTTACTATCCGGCAAATCGGTAATGTGTTTTGGGGCTTTGTTATAAAATCTAACACTATTACCAAAAAAACTGTTACTGGTCGTAGTGAGCCTGAAACATGGAGTTTGACCACAACTATCGTACCATTAGATCCCTGGGAAAATGAAACTCCATTTATACTGGTACAAACAAAAATCATTTGACTCACTATCATATAATTACACTACAGTCACAATGTTACACTTTATAATGCTCTAGTGGCAGTCCTCTTAACGATCGCTTCCATATATTTCTTAGTATTCACTCCTATTCTATCCAAATAGAACTTTGCTCTGAGCGCCACAGCGCGTCTTATTAAATTTCTTCTATACATGTGTATGTCACTGAACTCCTCCTAAACGGTTGGACCGATTTTGATGAAATTTTGTTTGTGTGTTCCAGTGGATCCGAGAATGGTTTAGATTCACAATTGGACCTGGTAGGTGGCGCTGCGGTTGATTTTTATTCATTATCCAGGCAGGACAACGTCCGCCCGGCCCCCTATATATAAATTTCTTCTGTACGTGTGTTTGTCACTGAACTCCTAAACCGCTGGACCGATTTTGATCAAATTTTGTGAGCGTGTTCCAGTGGATCCGAGAATGTTTAAGATTTATAATTGGACCCGATAGGTTGGTAGGCTGCGGTTGAATTTTAGATATTTTATTATCAAGGCAGGACAACGTTCGGCAGGCCCACTAGTATTTTAATAAAAGAGGGTGGAACACTCTGGAAGCCTACATTATTTCAACGATTCGTCAACGTTCTAGACGGCTTATATTTAGAACTCCAATTGTATTACGTTCCAAAGGTAAATGAGTCTTTCTTTGTAGATTTTTACCAAGTTCGCATACAGCGTGTATTAATATATTAAATATCTATATGGTCTAAGTTTGTAACAATACCTTAAACGTATAGGGATAGATCTTAGCCATTAAGGTGGTAGATAATCAGATGTGCAAGAGAAACCCAATGTAATATTTCTTTCTTAAATAAAGTGTACACTTGTGGTACTTTCAGATTATTACAAACATATACAGTAATTGCTTATACAATATTAACTCTGCCCTCCCAATACATTCTTGACAATTTAATGTATGTCCGTAAGAACCTTGAAACGCTAGATTTCGTAAAAAACCGGCACTATCTAAATACTAGAAACTGTAACAAACTGGTTGTCCCATGTTTTAGACTTAGTAAAACCAGTAACAGTTTTTTGGGAAATAGTATTAGACTTTACAACAAAGTCCCAAAGGATATTACCGATTTGCCGGACTGCGAATTTAAGCGCCATGTCAAGCGGGTTTTGATGTCAAAAGGCTATTATAGAGTGGATCAATATGTGAACGATGGTGATGTCTGGAATTAACTCATCTCTGTGCATCCATTAAAAACGTTTGTGACATTTACCTAACATATTATATATATTTGTTAAAAAGATAAACCAGATCGAGTTTCTTACCGGTTCTTCTCGATGGCTGGGTTGTTTTCCGAACCGGTGGTAGTTTTGACGTTCATAAGTGCCTTTTTAGGGCCTAAATTGAATAAAGCGTTTTTGATTTTGATAATATACTGCATAATAAACACTATTATATTCGTTTTGGGATACTTAGTTAAAATTTTAAGTCCCTGTTTATTCTTGTAAATCTCTATACATTTAGAAGTCACTTTTACTGAACATATTTTGAAATATATCAAGCTCTTTTTTAGAAGGAACTCACGTAATCAATGATCACGATGACTCCTATTGGTGATTTTAAACGTCGAAATATCTACACTGTTATTATAAAACCTAGGAGATTGCTTCTCTTTTGTTTATATCAACGCGCTTATCTCCGAAATTAGCAGCCAAATTAGAAAAAAAAACCTGTTATAGTTATTAGCACATTTATATGTGGAAGGATATTACATTACACTGGAACCCTTACGGATAGATTACTTTACAAAGTGTAGGTTAGAAATTTACCATACGAGAATGAAGTAATAGTGTGGACAAGCGATGTGGCGTGGCGTTAATCAAACACGAGTGAAATTACGGGGCTTTATTAATATATTTTACTAACATGCCCGGCAGACGATGCCCCGCCCTGATTATGAAAAAATCATTAACAAATTATATACTAAAACATTCCTCATTAATCACTCTATCCACCGGTGAAAACAGCATGAAAATCCGTTCGGTAGTTTTTGAGTTTATCGCTAACAGACAGACAGACAGACGCGGTAGGGGACTTTGTTTTATACTATGTAATGAATACTATATCTTTCCCATACTCTTTCTATTTGTGAAAACGTTTTCCCAAAATCTTTCTATTCGTGAGATTGTAAATGTAAATATTTTAATGTATTTTTCGTAAAAATTGTAAAATTATTTATAGAACTAGAAGTAATGTTTATTGATGAACTGTTTCAGTTCTTTTAAAATGTTTTTAGTTCACTGCCAACAACTGTTAAATATTTTTTACTAAAATCAAATTGGTAAATACATGTACGTGAATACGTATACTTTTTTATATACTACCTGTGACCGGGACTCCGTTCGCGTGAAACCTAATATAAAAAAAACTGAGTAATAAAATCATCTGAATGTATAAAGTCCATATACTTATCTAGTTTTCTCTCGTACTTAAGTCGCGTCTTCATTAAAATAACAATAAACTTATAATAGAATAAATCGATTTTAATGAAACCAAGATTAAATGTTACTCGATAATATGCTTTATAACTTTCTTCGTGAGGTTTTCTCGTGAACGTAGTACTTTAGCAGTGATGCGTATTCAAACAAATAGACAGATAGACAACTAGATAGACATTTCTAAAAATGATTGAAATGTATTGTATTACTTGTACCTAGTGACCTGCAACATTTCTTTTTCATAAAAATCTAAAAAGTACAGACACGTTAAACTTACTTTCTTATTATATGTATAGAAGATTGCGGAATCTATATCGCGGAACATCAGATTAATATAACTTCTATAGCCAACTGATTAATAATGTAAATAAGATAATGTTTGAAGAACGATAAAGGTTTTATATTAACCCATTAATGTGTTATATTGCTGATGAGAAATCCACTACAATAGAGGCTATAGTCAATCATACATAAATGAGCCTTTGTAAGCACATATCAGACATCCTTGAGGCCAGTGCCAGCAATTATACGAAGAGTTATATCCACAGACGGCAGTTTAACTTTATAGCCGATCCGCTTCGTAATCTGATTGTGATGGATTGGATTAAGTCAGTTTATTTATTGACAACAAGCTCCTTGCCTCGGCTTCGTGTTATTATGAACTTATAATGTTAGCAGTAAATGCAGACCAAGCAAATCTATACTTCTATACTAATATTATAAAGATGTAAAGTTTGTAACGTTGTAGGGGGTAATCTCAGGAACTACTGGTCCGATTTGAAGAATTCTTTCAGTGTTATATAGCTCATTTATCGAGTAAGGTTATATATCATCACGCTAAGACTAGTGTTCCAAAATCGGGTTGTTTTTCCTCTTGAGAGCTTCCGCTGCGTGTTAGCGTTGGCCCAAAATAGCTATTCCACGCGGACGAAGTCGCGGGCAAAGGCTAGTAATAAAATAATATAAAAGCGATTGTATTATAGTTTTAAAAACAGTTACAGTCAAGCAGTTGTCGTAAACAGTTGTAATAAAACAGTCATCTTAAGTATCGTGTCAACACAATACTCCTTTTATAAAGTGCGTGGGTGAATTTCGCCTGTATTTAAAAAGAACCCACAAAAAGCCAGCCCAACAGTACGGCTGTACTAACAAAGGAATTGCAACCAAATCTCCTCTTTACAGTACGATCACGTAACGAAACAAAAGGGCAACGGAACGTGTCAATTTGTCAATGTTTTTGAAGATTCACTCACTTTTTTATATGTTGATTTTTTAACCCAAGTTTTTTACTTTTTTATTAAGAATTAACCAATTAAGTGCCGTCGTTCTGAAGATGAGCTTATATACATTTGGCAATTGTTTTTTATTTATATAGAAGACTAGCTGGCCCGCACAGCTTCGTCTGCGTCAAAGTGGTTATTGCCGGTTCCAGTTTTATTTCCAGACGCGGAAAATCTTAAAAAACCTAGAACCTGATCATAGCAACTATCCTAGAAGATTCTAGGTCTGATCAGATACTCGGCGTGCTATTTCTTCTATCAAAACGTGTTAGAAAACTGTCCATATTTATAATAGAGTTTTAGATATTGCACGCAACCAATTCTCATAATGAGTACACTCTTTACTTTAGCGAAGGTTGAATAATAAGCTGTTACTTCATTGTCTAGTTTAAGGGCCTACAAAGCCCGTACTTCACAGTTAATTTGATAATTGATTGATATATTCCTGGAGAATTAACATAATTGAACTATTGCGCGTGTTCATGATGTTATATTGACCTCATATGTCAACAAGTAATTAATACATATCTCATGTTAAATTATACGTAAATTATCAATGTAAACGCTTTTTAAAAATATTTGTAGATATATATATACATATATCTATTATGTCTGCCAAAAAAATATACATATTTTAAGCTAAATCCAGACAGACACTTATACATACTTACACATATATACAAATATATACCTAGACTACCTTTAAGGCCTAACGCGAGTAGAGAAGACCATATAGTCCTAGAAACTCTGACGGATCCCCAAAATATAATATAAATAATAATAAATAAAAGACCTTATATTTCGTGGAAACAAATAAACAGATTTATTGAACATATTTTAAATTCTTATCTTAACCTACTTATGTTTCTAATTTTAACATATAAATACTTGTATGTAGTTATATTTCCAGAACCTCTTCTCGGGTGAAGGCCTCCTCTAGGGATTTCCATTGTTCCTTATTTTGGGCTTTGTCTATCCACGTCAAATCAAATCAAATCAAAAACACTTCATTCAATTTAGGCCCTAAGAAGGCACTTATGAACGTCAAAACTACCACCGGTTCGGAAAAGAATCCAGTAATCGAGAAGAACCGGCAAGAAACTCGATCTGGTTTATCTTTTTAACAAATATATTAGATAAATGTCACAAACGTTTTTAACGGATGCACAGAGATGAGTTAATTCCAGACATCACAGTCGTTCACATATTGATCCACTCTATAATAGCCTTTTGACATCAAAACTCGCTTGACATGGAGCTTGAATTCGCAATCCGGCAAATTGGTAATATCCTTTGGGACTTTGTTGTAAAGTCTGACACTATTTCCCAAAAAAATGTTACTAGTTATACTAAGTCTAAAACGTGGGACAACCAGTTTTTTACAGTTTCTAGTATTTAGATTGTGCCGGTTTTTTACGAAATCTAGCTTTTCAAGGTTAACCACGTAACTTAACTATCTCATCGTGCCACCTCGTAAGAGGTCTACCTCTGTAGCGCTTACCCATAGGGCCGGTCCATAGTGTCACCTTCTTCGTCTATCGCCCATCTTGCAGACGCACCACATGTCCGGCCTACTTCCATTTGAGTCTTAAAGAGTATTAAGATGTCAGTCGTTTCGGTAATGTGTTTGATTTTGGTGTCTCTTATTTTTTGTACCTTTCTTATGTTGAGCATACATCGTTCCATACTCCTTTGACATGAAGATATCTTGTTCCTTGAACTATATTTCCATGTTTTAAAGTATAATATAAACTTTTTTTATTACTTTTTTTAAAGTATAATATAAATATACATAAGTACATAGCTGCGCAATATTTTTATATACAATTACTTATATCGTGAGGTGTTCGGCTGGAAAATCGTAAACAATATATTGTTTGGTCTACAAGATCAACCACTAGACATAACATTAGTCGTCTACGACGTAACTATGTACAAACTACGTCACCAATCCCCGGAAGTAGCGTCATCGAGTCTGCGACATAATATGTAAACACTGCGCCGTTCGTCCGGAAGGTTTCTCGCCCACGCTGACTGCACCAAAACTCTCAATACGGTTGTGTACTGAACTCCACTGGTCATTGTCATTCTATTATTGATTATTTATTAAGTTAGCCTTATTTCAAGTTTGTGAATTAAATATATTTTTAAAAAGGAAGAGAAGACCTGTTATTGATCTTGCGTCACGAAATTTTTGCCTAACGTGCCATATCTAATTAAATTTCAAAAAGCAAGGCTTATAATAATTTTCTTATACATAATTTATATAGGCATGTCCCGTCAAATAGTATCATATAGTTGGAAAATAGAAACACGTAATGCAAGCTCTGTATTTCGTGAAACCGATTTCATATGATTGCCTCTCTCACCTAGGTTCTAACGAAAATAGCTGACGTTACATTTATCAGACAGGACAGATTAATATGTTTCGATATATATTATTATACATTCGCTTTGTCTGTACATTTGTTACTATACATTTGGAAATACAGTAATAATCTTAACATGGACTTTAAGTTAATTGTTAGTAATAAAAATATCGGGAATGTGTTGATACAAAATATATCATTAGAGGCAAGTATAAAAAAAATCAGTAAGTTATATTCAATTTGCACATTCAAAGACTTTATCCTCGTTAACTATATAGGTATAAAAGTTAAGAATATCAAGATGTAGTTTAGTTTTTTTTTTTTTTTATTGTAGCTCGGCAAAGTGACTGTACTGTGCCTGATGGTAAGCACAGTACAATCCAAAAACAATGGCGACCACCGAAAGACATACTATCTATCGCCGGTCGCCGTTGTCATGCCGGCCTGAAAGCGACCCAGTCAGGGACAGCCCCCCCCCCTCCCCCCCCCTCCCCCCCGGTTGCTGGATATACACCGGCTGATCCCGGAACGCGACACGCCCAAACGTGTCACTATGGCGGGTGTTCCACCTGGTGTACGGTGGTCGCGATCCAGTCGGGTACAGACACCCTACCACCCCGTGTCAATTAGTTGCCAATTAGTGGTCAGTTTTAGTAAAATATATTTAAAATCAGGCTTGAAATGAGATGTAAGTGAGCCAATTTTTATGATAATCCGTCAAGTGATGCTAGAGTTTATTGACCTCAGAAAAATCAATATCCATCTACGAGTATATACATATATAATTCTTCTGTACAATGTATGACTGAACTCCTCCTAAACGGCTTGACCGATTTCGATGGAATCTTTTGTGTGTGTTTGAGTGGGTCTCTTGATGGTTTGTTTAACTTTATAATAGGAGTCGGTAGGTAGTGCTGCGATCTGATACGAGGATCTTTTCTGTTTTCAGGACAGGACAACGTCTGGCGGTTTCACTAATATACATACACTTCATAATTAAGTGATCATGTTATTATAACATATGAGTACATACTTTGTAGCTAGGTATCTATACATCTACAAATAAGAATAAGGCAAAATATTCCTTTTAGTGGAGCTTTTACAGATAGATAAAGGATTCTTCTTATCCGACTTAAATCTCATTACCTTTTTGCATAAAGACTAGACAATAATAATAAAATGAATGTTTATTTGGATATAGGGATTAAGGAGTAGTGACAACACTACAATTTAAAAAAGTTAAAGACTACTCACAATTAGTCCTGATAAGACACTAGGTTCCTATGAATGAACCAAACTATTTTCACAAAAACCAAATTGCGGGCATCAACTAAGATAATAATTTACATGTGACCATTCAAACAATACAATTGGGTCAGGACCCTTAAAAACTTTACTTTGATGAAAACAAAAAGAAATGTTAAACAGAAATTGCAATACTATATTAATAACAAACATATTCTATGCTCATCTATTTCAGACATTCTTTATTTGTAACATAAATGTTATATATCGAATATATATAGTCACGAGGAACAGAACATTGCAATGTGTTAAGGGTTATAAAAAAAGACAAAATAGAAAATTAATTTGCACGTGATTGAGGAAGTGTGATCAATGTAATATAAGGGTCGGCAGCATTGAAACTCGCCCGGGGATGTTTAAATCCGAACGATAGATGCATTACACGCATGGATGAGCAACAAAAGACGAACGAGCTTTGATACTGCGAGCGATCATGCACGCTGCCATGAGCAACTGAAGTCGATTACACGAGAGCATGAAAGGAAATCGAAATAGGAATAGATTATCGACGCGAATTACTATAATTAGTTTTCTCTTTGTGTATGATAATAGTAAGAGTAATATATGATGATGGAAAATTGGATCTTAGATTTCGAAGGTATCCACAAATGTCACCAGATTCGAATAGACAATGTGTAGTGATTGAAATATTAGTACGTTTAGGTAGTAGCCTGACTATGGTGAAGGGCATTCTGGTGTATTTTTATTGTAGATTTTTCTGAAGGCTAATTTACTTTTTGTTATTTCACTATCGTAATTTTACTATCCATTTTTTAACAAAGTGAAAGGAATATGTTAAACCCTCCGTCTTTCGTGTAACTCCAGGTCCTTGAAATATATTGTGAAAAGAGATTCAATCAGGCTAGTGTATTGTGTTTACCGTGAGACCATCTTAGCATGTAGCAATAAAAATAACGTTCATAACAACAAAACAATAATTGAAATGACCAAATATCAGCTTAGAATTGAAAATTGACGTTATGAACCAACCATGAAGCAATTGAAATGTGGCTTATTCTTTATAGATGTATTTATAGAAACACTTTAGTTTTCTGAATCCAAAGGGAACACTACCGTTATTTTAGTAAGGTGCTTATGACTCACACATAATCCAAATTTTCTAATCTATTTAGCTTTTGCATATACGGAACTTACTGATACTCGCACGCTTCGCTGCACATTAAATACATTTTGATCTAAAAAAATTACAGGATTAATTAAATCGAAATAATAAAAGACGTAAAACCACCTTTTCTAGGTGGTAGAGCCACGCCGAAGCTATTACTGACTTCAGCTTGAATGGGTCGGCTCGTTCGGGGTAGTACCACCCTCTCACAGGAAACCGACGTGAAGTAACAGTGCTTGCATTGTTGTGTTTCGTTCGGTCAGTGCGAACGCCAGAGGCACCTCTCCCATTCCCTTCCTCCTTCCTCCCCTGTCTCCTTCATCCTCCCCCCTCGCTCCACAGGCTGACAACGCGCTTGCTAACATTTTATTATTATAATATGTTTATTTGCTAAAATTGTTCAAACTTGTAAAAAAAGAAAAATTGTGTGGCACTTCAACATCTAGCTTGCGACTCCTCTGGTGTTGTTAGTGTATATGGACGGCGGTGATCACTTAACATTAGGTGGCCCACCTGTTCGTTTGCCTCCTACGATATAAAAAAGGTGAGATTATAGTTTAACGTTAAAAAACCTATATCTTATATATTAATACGTGAAGCGAAAACTTTGTACACCTTTTTATGCGAATTGCGCGAACGGATGAACGTGTAATTTGGCATAGTTAAAGTTTATATGGAGGAGTAGTGCATAAAGCATTTTTTTTTATAAAAAATGCATTGAAACACACCAAATTGATTCAAATATACATTACACGCACTACTGCTTGACACACAACGTATACAAACATGTAAATGAAAAAGACGTTTCGCCATCCTTCATTTTAGTCCTACGTTTCAATTTTACCTTTACAATTACCTTTTAAATATTTTTAACATGACTGACGTTGCATGCCTTACAATATGCCCTTTGAAATCAACTGGTCAAATTGTAGGTTAATTTTAGAATAATATAATATGTAAATTCATAATATATATTAATAATTGATTAATTAATAATTTATCTTTAGTAAATTTATGAAACAATTGAAATAATAACTTCCTTTTTTTGGTCTTATTGAATGTAAAACTGAATTATACTCGAATTTCGACCACTGGGAGACTACTAGTACGTATAAAAAGTAAAATTATTAAGCGAACGTAATTCAGTTATAAATTACGCCTGTTAAAAAAAGTTATCTTCAATTCTTGCGTTACGTTTTCTAAGGGATGATAATACGTGAATTTTTCACGACGTTCTTATGGCTTAAGGGATGACATCTTTATTTACTCGGCCGCCATTATACTTCGCGGAACTTCTGGAAGTATTTTTAGAATATACGAGCGACGGAAGTTTTACGTGTTAAGGATTTTGTGTTGTTTTTTTTTTGTTCATAATTTCGTTTTTACGGTTCATATTTTTACATACACATCGGAATATAGACAGGATCGCTTAAATATTCTTTTAAAGTGCGGCAGTTCCAACAAAGAAATCCGCCATTGTTTTAGAAGAATTTGCGGGCAATTACGGGCGTATCACGTAGACCACTTAAAGCTTTTGCACTGACTGGGTTGCTACTACCACTAAGGACTCTCTTCAACATCATCAGCCTGTAAAAGAGTCACTATAAGGCCATAGGGCTCTTCCCGGAGTAAGGTATCTCTTAGTTTCTCAGTTTACCGAATTAGGCAGTGTATATGCAGGTGCTGAGAGGTTTGTAGACCGGTTTGTTGACGACTATTGGCAATGAACTGTAGATTTTTGATAGTCGCTTGTTTCGGATTGCAGTGTATTTAAGACAGTGGCGTAATTGTATCGTACTATGAATAAAAAGGTTAGGAACTATGCTAAGTAATAAAGCAGAGCAGTGCCGGAGGACTTTGTAGCGTGATATGGGTTAATTATGGCCACCCAACGTTATCAAGAAGCACAGAAATATGAATGCCTATGCGATGTACCATGTCGCACCGTTCGTCGTGTGGTTGGTTTTGTACGTAAGAGTCGTGTTCTGCAGGGGATTCGTTTAAGATTTGCTTAACTACTATGATAGTCATATGAAATTTTGAAAATAAAATAAAAAAGCAACCACGAAACAACTAGTACTTAAATAGAAAAATGATTAAGTGCCATAATTATCTTCATTTACAATATAATGTTTTATCTTTGGGTTTAAATCCAATCCAACACAAATCAAAAATACTTTTTTCAATTTAGGCCTTAATAAGCCGTTTATGAACGCTAAAATTACCACTGGTTCGGAAACACAACCCAGTCATCGAGCAGAAGCGGCAAGAAACTCAATCGGGTTTATTTTTCTAACTCATATATAATATTTTAAATACATTACACGTCACAATCATGTTTAGTGGATGCACAGAAAGGAATCAATTCCAGGCATCACCGTGGTTCACATATCGATCCACTCTATAGTAGCATTTTGACAGAAAAACCAGCTTGATATGGCGCTTAAATTTACAGTCCGGCAAGTCAGTAATATGCTTTGGGACTTTGTTGTAAAACCTTACACTATTCCCTAAAAGTAAGTCTATAGTAAGCGTATATTTATACTAGCATCTGCCTGCGACTTCATCTGCGTTAGTTTCTTTGAAAAGAATTTATATTTGCGCGGACCTCTATTTTTTTCTGTAATAAAATGGGCTTAAGTTATTCCTTATAACATAAGCTATATACCATTAAAAATCTAATCAAAATCAATTTAACCATTTCGGATATTAGTAGGAACAGACAGGAAGTAAAAATTAAAAATAAAGGATTTTTGTTATAAATTTATAAAAAAGCTGTCATTTTAACATTGCAGACACTTCAATTCCATTTACTTATATAGAGAGTTGATACGTACTAGTTAAAAAAAAAGGTTACTTTACTGATTAAAATAATAGTATAATTTTCTTGGGTAATAACATGCATAGAGAGAGCTTTCTAATTACAAACAAAACAGGCGTACTCTTGGCGTGCATGTTGAATTTGTACTTAAGAATTTATAGAGGAATGATATAAACAGCGTCGCGCTGTTGGTTGTTATGTGAATATGCAGAGTTATTCGAGTTACTACGACTGTGTCTCGGTCTGAGTACGTGTACTAGATTTTACTGCCGCTCCTTACCAGTCATAAGGAGTTGCTAACTCTTGTTATGAGTTGTTAAACTATGAACTTCCCGAATATGTTATTAAATATTGTGGCAATTTTTCTGGAACAAATTAGTAACACTTGTATATCATATAATATATGATCCCTATCAACATTAATATATATAAAATAATGGAAAAACTAACTTCATTTATATATACTTATAAGAGTAAACGAGTGGTTTAAAGCTTTGATTATAGAAGAATTGAAATGTTCATACTTCATAAAATTCCGTAATTGTTTACATTTGTTAATTTTCATATTTTTCATTTATTGCACATTATATAGTATATAATAAAGTTAATTTAATTATACGTTTTTAATACTTCCTGGTTATACTTAAACTATGTTGGTTAAAAATTCAAGATAAATGTATTAGCTTCACCTATATGTTTGTATGTATGTTTGTTTGTAACCGACCCCTTTGAGCTCGATTTTGTCCTACTTTGAACGATCAGATTTAATTCAAACTTTGCACACCTGTCAAAGGTCGATGACAATGCAATAATCCGAAAAAAAAAATTAAATAATTTTAACTAAAAAAAAAATTACAAAAATTAAACTAAAAAATGAAAAATAAATAATCATTTAAAAAAACACGCTTTCATAAAAAATCCAATTAAAAAACAGAAAATAAAATTTAATAAATTTGGATTAAGAATAGTGTAAATTAGAAATAAATGTATATTTTTGTAAAAAGTGGCAAAAAAAAATGATAATGACCTCCAGATATCAGTATTTTTATCACTTTTTATCATTTTTTACAAAAATATACATTTATTTCTAATTTACACTATTCTTAATCCAAATTTATTAAATTTTATTTTCTGTTTTTTAGTTGGATTTTTAATGAAAGCGTGTTTTTTTAAACTATTATTTATTTATTAGGAAATCCAAACGAGTATACAACCCAATAAAAGTAATAAAAGTATTTTAACATTATTTAATAACCATAACTTCGTCTGCGTTGTTAAATATCGTAAAAATATATTTTATGTAAAAATGAAAAAAAAAATTAAAACAAAAATATGCTTTGTACACTAAAATTCTTTTTTGTAAACAATGTATGTAAACGCCTCCTCTCCTGCACATGTGTATCACACTACTTGCTTCATTTCTAGACAACAAGTACACATCGCCATACGCCTTGTGATTATAAAAATCCCGTTTCTTAATACTCTAACTTTATATTTAACTAGCCTCTGCCCGCGACTTATTTCGCGTCGAATAGTTACTTTGGGCTAATGATAACACGCAGCGTAAGCTCTCAAGAGGAAAAAAAATGATTTGAAACATTCTTCATTGGTGCCCACTCCCATTGGTCTTAGCGTGATGATATATATAACCTTTCTCGATAACTGAGCTATATAACACTGAAAAAATTTTTCAAATCGGACCGAAAACGTATTTTTTATTTTTTTTTGTGTTACATAGATAGATCATTCGTTAATATTTATTATTGCAATTAAGTTTTGAAAAATTTAAACTGCGGCAAATGCATGTAACATATATTTAGAAAAGTTAGTTGATAAAATTATATAACCTGATACAAGTATTTCCTGTTTACATTTATTTATTGTACATGTAATTTGAGCGTTTTTCATTTAAATCTTTAATTAATTATCTTCATATATCGTATTATTTACTATCTTGTATGTATTTTTTATGAGTAAATATTTTTCCTGAAGTATTGAATAAAACTTTTTGATGGAAATCGTCCCCTTATATTATTTACCTTCGAAAATAATATAAAACAAAAATTGAAATATACAGATTTCATTTCAAATTACATTGTTAATATACTATACCATTTTGAACTTATGTTTTGAAACAACCTAATAAAGTAAACCTAGTGCGTGGAAGACGCGAATGTATTATACTCATCTTACTATCTATTATTTTGTACAAGTCAGGAAAAACAGGTGCGTCTATTGACTTCGTCCATTTGTGTTGCGCAAATTAAACGAAGACAAAAAAATTTTGGTGCGTATAAACGTAGTATTAAATATATGGCAGTTTCTACTGGCAGTTTTGTAGGTTTGGTAGGAAGGAACAATGTTTTGCAACGGAAGTGCCTTACGGCAATATGGCGTCACGTTTCTGGACCATCCGGTTTTTAAATATTTTGATTTTGTCAATAAATCGTTTATAAACAAATCAATCAAAAATTAAAAAAAAATAATAATAATGTAAAACATATTTTATATTATATATATGAATAATAATAAAAATCATACAATATAATTAATTAATATGGGCGCGCGACCGTGCTACCATTTGGTTTCAATGTAAGTAAGTAACAAATTAAATCAAAGCATCATTATCTGTAGTGCCATCTCTTATAACGCCAAAGAAGTTGTACTTCAATCGCGTGTGACGGTTACACGCACTCATTTTTTCTCTGGATAAAAGGTATCCCCCTATGTTTATTATTTTATTTTGATCGGTTAAGTAATTGAGGCGTGAAAGCATAATGGAGAAACACACCCACATTTGAATTAATAATATTAGTTAGAGTTAAAGTCCACATGGAGTCTGCTAATTTACCGATGTAGAGAGAGAGGAGAATTAGCTTCTGCAGTAATCTTACCTCATACATTTAATAAGTTTAAAGGAAATCCAAAAGATGTTAAAAGAACCACCTAATGTCGAAGTCAGTTAAAAAAGAACGACTCGAATGCCCAACGGGAAATAAATAATGAAGATAAAGTACTGAAGTCTGTAGTTTCCGTGGTGGTTGAATAAACGACATAACACACCTTAACTTCAAACGATGTTTGTTTTTGTCACTTGCTTTACTTAGAAGTGTGCTTTCATATTGAAAACAACACATATGAAATATTAAAGCTTTTTGCTTTGAATTGTTTTATATACCTTTTTGAAAAAGAGGTATTTACTCCGAAATCTATACTAATAGGTATTATAAAAAGGCAAAGTTTGTAAGTTTGTGATGTTGTAGGAGGTGATATCTGGATCTACTAAACCGATTTTTAAAATTATTTAACCATTATTTACAATTATTTATTTACAAATTATTTAACTTTATTTGTGAGTGTCATGGACTATATATTAACTCGAAAAATGAAAAGACTTTTTTGTGGTAGTCAGATTTGCACAATAAGTCGGAGAAAAAACAGTCGAACGAAAACGTTTCTTACGAACGTTGCCTTAACGATGAGTGATATGTTTGAGTTCTAGATAAAAGTTGTAGAGCTTGATAATGCCTACAAAAAAGTCAGCGGCAGCATATGTCTAACTTTTATATTTAAGTCACAAAAAATAGTATTTTTTATATTTTTACCGCCCAACGAAGTGAGCACGGGTCAGCTAGTATAATATTTACTTCTCTATCCTTTCTCATGTAATAATCTAGATTTTGCCCACCGTTTCGTGTCTTAATGCAGATTTGATCTGTCCCTTGAGAACAGTACATTTTTTTGATGTGATTTACCCTATAGCCTTTTCTTTACTTCTAACAATGTGTGTGCAAGCTTCATGACGAGTGGTTCAACAGTTAAGACGTAACAAACAAACTCATTCACGTATTTATAATATTATAAAGCTATAGTAAGCATATGAGTGTGAATTCGATTATTATGTCGTCACTATTAAACCGATTATTATAATATTTTGCAAACACGTTGTTTGGAGTACAAAAAAGGATATAGGGTGCCTTCGATTCCGAAAAAATATACTACTCCCGAGGAATAGGTCAAATAAAGGCCAAGGCTTAATGGTCGGTAACGCGTATATATCTCCAGTGTTACAAGCGTCCATAGGCTACCATAACCGCTTACTATCAGGAAGTCGGCATGCCTGTTTACCAACATTGTGGTATAAAAAATACATTAACTCGGGCGAAGCTGCAACCAAAAGTTAGTACAGTTTTATAGTTACAAAATGATCTAACATTGTATATGAAAGCATAATTATTAGTTTCGTCTTTACGAATCATGTTCTTTATATTGTTGGCAATAATAGAGCATTAACTTTTGTATATCTCCTTCGACAGTCAAGTAAATTGGTGTGCAAAAGTAACCTAAGAAATACGGCCCACATTCAGACAATATTTATGTTCAACTATTGATCACAACAAATAATAATAGTCACATAACAATAAGAGATCTTTAATTAGATCGCGCTTGAGAATCGTATAAATCAGTATTTGAGAAATTATTGGAACGTCCTATAAACCCTTGGCAGCTTCGAGTCGGTAGGTTAACGTGCAATTTGCATACTATTGCATTTCTTGCTAGGAAATAATTGAGTGACGAGCGTGGGACGGAAACGTGATTTCCCCTTCATTCCAATACCGGGAATTGGAAGTTCCTTTTGACGGTTAAAAGGAAGGGTAGTTATAAAAGTAACGTTTGATTTATGTAATAAATAAATATGTATTTTTAATATAATATTTATTTTAGTAGGTGGTAGAGCCACGCTGAAGCTATTACTGATTTCAGCATGAATGGGTCGGCTCGTCCGGGGTACTACCACCCTCTCATAGATAACCGACGTGAAATAACAGTGCTTGCATTGTTACTTTCATTGCCTATCCTCTCCTCTCCCCCTCCCTCCTTTCCACCAAACACAGGCTGGCAACGCACTTTCGACTCCACTGGTGCTGGTAGTGTCTATGGACGGTGGTGGTCACTTAACATCAGGTGACCCACCTGTTCGTTTGCCAGCTATGAAATAAAAAAAAATCTTACTTCGTGAATTTTTAATTGGGTTTCTGGCGACATAGAAGGTTTGTTGTCAATGTGCTTAAAAATTACAGAGGTCTGCTGTTGTGCGCTCATCACGTATAATCTACTTAATACATTTCGATATATTGTTTTTTTTATTTTACTTATTTTACCTTTGTTTCTTTTTTGAATAGAAACATATCACTGAAAACCAATACTGGTTCAACATCGCTTTATTTTAAGTATCTTCATACAGTCGATTTGTATATTTCATCAAGAGTTAAAAAGCTTTATCGTCAGACAAAACATACAAAAAGCAAAACACAACAAAGGAATCTGTCGTAGGCGTATTGCCCGAGGTAACAGAGGCCACAGAGTGAAGCTATTTTATAGCCAAGCCTCACACTCTGCCGGCCATCATGAGTGACTATAATTAAATTAATTTAACCCTCTCCACCAAATAGATTCTGAAATTAACTATCATTACATAGTATAAAACAAAGTCCACTACCGCGTCTGTCTGTCTGTCTGTTCGCGATAAACTCAAAAACTACCGAACGGATTTTCATGCGGTTTTCACTGGTGGATAGAGAGATTGATGAGGAACGTTTTAGTATATAATTTGTCAAGGATTTTATCATATTCAGGGCGGGACAACGTCTGCCGGGCCCGCTAGTATTGTATATAATAATAGCGGGCCCGGCGAACGTGGTAATAAAAAATTTTGGAATTATTACATAATCTGTATTTAGTAAAAGACCGACATAATGTAAATACTAGACACAATAACAAACTGGTCACTCCATGTTTCAGGTTCACTAAGACCAGTAACAGTTTTTAGGTAATAGTGTTAGATTTTATAACAAGGTCCCAAAATACATTACCGATTTGCCGGATAGTAAGTTCAAGTGTTATGTCATGCGGGTTTTAATACATAAAGGCTATTACAGGGTGGATAAATATGTGATCGATGGCGACGTCTGGAAGTGATGCCTCTCTGTGTGCATCTATCAAAACGAATGTAATTTTATGTCTGTTATGGTGTAATAACCAAAAAATAGGTTATGTATTATGAAAAGATAAACCAGATCGAGTTTCTTGCCGGTTCTTCTCGATGACTGTGTTGTTTTCCGAAGCGGTGGTAGTTTTACGTTCATAAGTGCCTTCTTAGGGCGTAAATTCAATAAAGAGCATTTTGATTTTGATATATTATATACTTAAAACTTCCTCATAAATCAGTTTATCTTCTGGTGAAAACCACATGAGTCCGTTCAGTAGTTTTTGAGTTTCTCGCGAACATACAAACAAACGTGGCATGCAACTTTGTTTTATAGTATGTAGTGATATAATCTCTCTTCTAATAAGAAGGTAAAGATATCAAATCTGTGCATTTAATTTATTCAAGAAAATATAGTACAGTTTTATGATTTTTAGATATGTTGTCTGTCTGTCTTATAAATTTTGAGTTAAATTTGACATGATGATATTTTTTATTTTTATATTATAGGGGGCAAACGAATAGGCGGGTCACCTGATTGTAAGTGATCACCGCCGACCGTAGACACTAGCAACAACGGGGGAGTAGCCAGTGCTTTGCCAGCCTGTGTTTGGGGGAGAGGGGACGGGGAAATGGTGGGGGAGGTGGTCTTACGGCGATCTTACTGACCGAACAAAACGCAACAACGCAAGCAATATTACTTCACGTCGGTTTTCTGTGAGAGGGTGGTACTATTCCGGGCGAGCCGGCCTATTCATGCTGAAACCAGTAATAGCGTCAGCGTGGCTCTACCACTTATTAATTTATACACCAGTATAATACATAGGAATATTATAGACATATGGACATTCATATATGTGGATCTTACTTATAACAATATACTAAAGAAAATAAATTCATACATTACTGGAAGTAAATTCACGAAATTTTGTTACAAATAGATTATATACCAAAGTAATATATTCTATTTATGATTTGCAATTAAGTAGAAGAAACTTTCTGATCATAATTTACTAATCCATACAAGCAAAATACAATTAAGAGGTGTTTTTTATGTCATAGCAGGCAACTGAAGACGTGAGTCACCTGATGTTATGTGATCACCTCCGTCTAAAGACACTAACACCACCAGGGGAGTCGCAAGTGCGTTGCTAGCCTGTGTCTAGGAGAAGGGGAGGGAGAGGAGAGGAGAGGAGAGGGGAAGGGAGGTGGACATCCGGCACTTCCACTGACCGAACGAAACGCAACTATGCAAGCACTGTTACTTCACGTCGGTTTTCTATGAGAACCGGGGTGGCAGTACCCTGGGCGAGACGACCCATTCATGCTGAAACCAGTAATAACTTCAGCGTGGCTCTACCACCTATAAATATTAATATAACATTAATTTTAGTATTAATGTAATCTATACTAATATTATAAAGAGGTAAAGTTTGTGACGTTGTAGGGGGTAATCTCAGAAACTACGGGTCCGATTTGAAAAATTCTTTCAGTATTATATAGCTCATTTATCGAGGAAGGTAAAAGGCTATATATCATCAGGCTAAGAACAATAGGAACGGAACACCAATGAAGAATGTTTCAAAATCGGGGTTTTTTTTCTTCTTGAGAGCTTCCGCTGCATGTTAGCGTTAGCCTAAAGTAGGTATTCCACACGAACAAAGTCACGGGCAGAGGCTAGTATTACAATAAAAGTGTTTACTTACTTCGCTGCGTATTATTATCTCCTTTAAATTGGACATAAATATAAAAGACAGAATTAAAGAAAAATACCCATTACCCGTCTCATGCCTGACATAAATTATTTATCACGGCTTACTAAACGAATACCGTTCACTGCGTAATATATGGACTAGATTTGTAGTTTTATAGACGGAATAAAATGCTATCTCTGAACAATGCCAGATCACTCGGATCTAATTTATATTGTTCCGTGACTCATCTAAATCCACTGGCCAAAGTATTATAATTGTGGAACGTAATTTCGATCGTTGTTGTGGATTAATCAAACTTCATAGACACGTATCATTTGAAGAATTATTACGACTAATATCGAGTAATTACAGAGTACAATAGGCTATATATAAGAATGAATAGTGCTATACAAACACACTAAATGAGAACGCGGCTTCGTGTATCACATTAATTGTTGTTATATCACTTTTTGTTGTAATTACTCTTTACTATGGTAAATATTTGAGTTGTAGAAAATAGGTATATTGCAGCTGTAGGTGGTAGAGCCACGCTGCAACTATTACTGGTTTCAGCATGAATGGGTCGGCTCGGTCGGGGTACTACCACCCGACCCACAGAAACACCCACGTGAAGTAACAGTACATGCATTGTTGCGTTTCGTTCGGTCTGTGAGTGCGCCGGAGGCCTACCACCCCTTCCCCTCCTCTCACACATCCCCCCTCCTCACTCTTCCTCTTTCCCTGCCCCCAGACACAGGCTGGCAACGCACTTGAGACTCTCCTGGTGTTGTTAGTGTCTATGAACTGCTGTGATCATTTACCATCAGATGACCCGCCTGTTTGTTTGCCTCCTATGATATAAAAAAAAATGATAGATGACGGCACAGCGCAGTCACTATTATAACGTGCGATTGTCAAGAAACGTGTGATACTTGAACAGAACAGAACAAAGGCACTGTTCTCGAGGGATAGGTGAAATATATATTAACGCGGGCGGAACCGCGAACAAAAACTAATAATGATTTATATAAGTACATAAAATCATGAGAAACTTTCAAAGAATTTGGTAATATTTGCACTCGAACGTTTTGTAGTTTAGTATACATTTTGTAGCATATATTATATTATATACATTATACATCATCACCCTGTAAGAAACCCACTGCAAGGCCATAGGCCTCTTCCCGAAGGAAGGTATGGGCGTAACTGACAATGTACTATCAGTTTCGAGAAAAATTCGAGGTCATTAATGCGTTCTTCTTTGTTCTGTATTGAATTAATGTACGTTTGATTATTATTTCTAAAACTTTAGAAGTATTTTATATAAAGCCACGTTATATTCTTATTTTCTCAAAAACCAATCTTGAATTAACATCACGAACGCTTCGAACGCTTTGAGATATAATATCTGTTTTAGCTGCATACTCTAAAAGTCGTTATTTACAAATCGACATTCTATATATTCAATATATGGAAAACTCAATAAACAGCATTCGAAAAAGGGTAAGAAAATTTACTATAACACATATACTTTAATATTTTGTATGTACTAATAAAATATAATACATTAAAGCCCGACGTGTTCACACATTATAATGCTCGTATTACTTCTATTAAGAAAGATAATCAATATAAAATTGCTAATTGAATGTTTGAGATTTAAAAATATTACTGAAGGTGGTAGAGCCACGCTGTAGCTATTACTATTTTCAGCATGAATGGGTCGGCTCGCCCGGGGTAGTACCACCCTCTCACAGAAAACCAACGTGAAGTAACAGTGCTTGCATTATTGCGTTTAGTTCGGTCAGGGAGAGCGCCGGAGACCAACCGCCTTTCCCCTTTCCCTTCACTTTTCTCCTTTCCCTACCCCTCCCCATACACAGGCTGGCAACGCACCTGTGACTCCCCTGGTATTGCTAGTGTCTATGGACGGTGGTGATCACTTAACATCACATGACGCACCTGTTCGTTTGTCTCCTTTTGAAATAAAAAAAAAACTAAAAAAATAGGAATTAATAAATGAAAAGAAAGAAATCAATAAATAAAAAATAAACCATGTGAAGGAATAGAGAAATAAATAATAAGTTTGACCTGTATTGTAATGTGCAGTTGAACTTAAATTGTAATTTACTATATATATTTATTTATGTATTAAATTCCCGTGTGCGTGTGTTCGTAAGACTTCTCTTCTGGAGGGCTTTACCGATTTTGATGATTTTTCTTATACTTATAACGCTGCTGTTACCAAGATTTTTTTTTCATTTTCAGATTAAATATTTTTTATAGATGATTTTTTGTTTTTTACGGAAGGATAATAATATCAATGTAACTTTTTTTTCGAACTGATTATACCATGTTACGCTGACGATCCTTTGTAAAGGGTAAGCTTTGTAAGCTGTAGCTCTACCGGACTTTTTTAGGCGAGCGCTTAAAGCACTCAACTATATGGCAACAATCACAAATATGCCAAAATTGCCCAGCTTGTGCTGTTGCCTTGACTAATAACATGTACCTATCGGCTCCACTATAATATTCATATAGGTCAATGCATTAATTGCATTGTTGTTAGATCTAGACCAAAGATATTCGTACTTCAATTTATCTTCCATTAGCAAGAATGTAAGTACCACTAATGTTTACAAGACTGCGTCATATAACATTCATTCGTTATAAAAATATGTTTTTTTAGTTACGTTTTTTCAAGGATGATTGATATATATATAGACAAACTTAAAAGACAAAACCATATATAAATACAAAATTTGAAGCAAATCATTAGAGCCCTTTCCGAGATACGTAAAATAAATTTATGTATAATCAATTCATTGATTATTGAATATATTTCTATTGAAAAATACCTTTAGAACGGTTCGGATTAGTTTTAAACTTTAACTCCAATGAACATGTTTTTATAACGGTTCCCGAATAGAACTTATTTAAATAACTGCTTAAAGTTAGTCGCCTCAATCAAGAATGCGTTGTATTGAGCGTTCAGAAGAACTTACTCCAATAGAAGCAATCCGACTAAGTAAGTTTTCAAGGCATCTTATGTTAAAAGTTTGCTGGGAAAATAGAATTTCTGCATCGGTGAATTTCCATAATCCAGCGTTGCATAATGTTGTTTAAGAAATATTGCATATATCATATTTATTGTCACGATATGGGTCAGATAATTGAGAAGATTGGAAAAAAATATTAGGATATGTAGAATTCATGACAAAATATATAATATTGAATAATAGAAATATGTATAACAGAAAATAGTAATTTTTTGTTTAGTTTTATTCCAATATCCGATTATAATTAATTATTTTTTTTTTCTTTCTAGGTTTTTTTTTCTCTTTTTTTTAACGAGGTTTTAGTTAGTGTTTAACCACAACCTCACTTAATGTTAAACGACTATGTGGTCTATTCTTCAAATTCTATATATGTTAAGTCTATATTATTAACTCATTAGATTAATTCAGTCATGGTGTAACATTATAGTGATCTTCTATTATTTTGTTATAATTTTAGTTTTTAAAGTAAAACAATTAAGTGTTTATTACCAATATAAGGTTTATATCGAAATATATCAAACACGAATAGAAGTTGAATTATCAACTATAGATAAAGTTACAATCTTTAATTTAATAATTCAATATATTTTGTACATTGCTATAAAAGAATCGCGTAGTAGATACAAAAAGAATAATTGTTAATTATTAAAAATGAAGACTCACACTCAAATAACGTTAACATTTGATAAATTGTAGTCAAAGGACGAATCCAATTAAATTTTGCACACGGGAACGCTACGTGACAATTTTCGAAACAGAATTTGAGGATAGACAACCAACTACATGTTGTATGTTAGTGTGGATTGTTATTTTCTAATTTAACAATATCGGATCTATCAGAATCCTTTCCGGAAGATCATCTCACTCGCCCTTTGGGGGGGAGAGTGGGGAAACCGCGTCAGGGAAACCCCTCTGGCGGTGGCGTCCTCTCTGGGCGATTCTCGTCCAGGTCTGGTTGTTGAGGGTGAACTCCCTGTAAGGGATTCTCCTCTATGGAAATCTTGTTTCAGTCTCGCTTGATAGCGAGTTCTCTGAGCTGTGGTTTATAAATTAATCGTCTGCGAGCTTTGTTTGTAGGGTGTTCTGAGGAGGATCTTGTTTCAGGCGGCCTGGCGTGGAGCGGCGCAATTCCCCTAAGGTGTAGGTGGCTCGATGCGTCCGCCCTATCGAACATTCTGGTGGTGATGCGTCTTATGAAGGAATCTACGCTTTCTATTTGCAGGTCTCTTGTTATAGTTTTCGTACTTACGTATCGTGGGGCTGCTACTAATAGTCTTAGTATGGCGTTTTGGAATTTTTGCAGCTTTTCTTTCAACGTGGGGGCGAGACACCCGTACCATGCGGGGGCGGCATAGGTTAAACGTGATCGGATGTACGTTTTGTATATACCTATCCGCGTGCGTAGTGGTAGTCTGGATCCTAGTATCGGGCGCAGCTTCCTCTTCGCGGTTCGCGCGCTTGATAGGGCTGCCATTGCTTGGTGTCTAAAAGTGAGGTTTTGGTCGATTATAATACCTAGGTATTTAATTTTTTCCCTCCAAGGGATCACTTCCCCTTGTAGGGTGAGGGGTGGGGGTTGTTTTCTGGCTTTCCTCGTCACTATAGCCTGGGTTTTGCTAACATTGATCGTGAGTTTCCATTTTTCTAGCCACTCCGGAAGGGCGTCTAGCGTAGGCTGCAAAAGGGCAGCCGCTCGGTTTCGATTTATCGAAGAACACACGAAGGCTGTGTCGTCCGCAAATAGGGCGAGTTCTGCTTTGCCTTTGGTGGGTATATCGTTCGTGAACAGGGCGTATAATAGGGGTGACAGGCTACTACCCTGTGGCACCCCTGCTCTTAGTTCGAACTCTTGTGAGGTACATCCCTCCACTCTCACCACCGCGCTTCTACTGGTGAGAAATGATTTGATGACCTTGTAAAGTCGATCTTCTATGGTAGTAGTGGTTGCTATTTTGTATAGAAGCCCCTCGTGCCAAACTCGGTCGAAGGCTTTTTGGATGTCAAGGAATACGGCCGCCACGAACCCCTTCTTTTCGTGACTTTTGATCACCGTATCTATAACTCGGGCGAGCTGTAGGGTGGTTGAGTGGCCTGTTCTGAATCCGAATTGTTCTGCTCTTAGCGTTACAGCCGGGATTAGCGCCATCAGTATGAGCTTTTCGAAAACTTTCGCCATGGTGTTTAAGAGTGTTATCGGGCGATAATTCTCGGGGTCTTGAGTGTTTTTACCCGGTTTGGGGATCATGATTATCACTCCGAGCTTCCAGCAATCTGGAAAATGCCCGGTGCTGAGAATGCCATTGTATAGGCGAGTAAACGTAGCTATCGCTTTGATCGGTAGGTGGCGTAACATATTGTTTGAGATCTTGTCCGCGCCCGGCGCTTTCCGCGGATTAAGCGTTCTCAGCGCCCTCTGAACTTGTCGTGGGGAGACGTAAAACTTCGGGTTATCAATAGCGGGTGTAGGCATCCGTTCTGGCGGATAGTTTGATAGGTATTGATTTACCATGTGGTTATGCCGGGTGTCTTGAGTTGGATTAGGACTGAATTGCGTTTCTAGGGCTGTCGCAAAGACTTCAGCTCTACTTTGGGCAGTAAAATGTAGCTGGCCTTGGGCAAGTAGTGGCCGGACTGGCTCTGCGGTCGCCGATAGGTTTCTGCAGAGTTTGTGGGTCGCCGGTATGCTCTCCCCGGCCGCGTCTATGTGGGCTTGCCAGGATTGACTGGCATGGGTGTCAAGTAGGGTTTTAACTTCCACTATCATATTATTTAGTTTTGTTTTCGTTGTTGGGCATCTGGTTAACTGCCATATTCGTCTGAGGCGTCTCTTTTCGGTAATTAATTTTCTAATTTTGGCGGGAATAGGTGGCAACTTCCTGTCTACCGAAATTAGTTTGGAGGATTTTTCGGCTGCCGCTTGGATGCATTTTGTCACCTCGTTTGCTAGAAATTCGACGTCTTGGGAGGACTGTATACGTCTTGTGGGAATCGTATTATTTAGTAATTCTGTATAGGAGCTCCAGTCTGTAGCTAATCTTGAGCTCGGGTAGTAGGCTCTCTCTGGGGTCATGTTGAACTCCATTAGCACCGGGCGGTGGTCTGACGGAAGGTCTAATAGAACTGTTTGTCGGGGGATTACATTGAGCCCCGAGTAGATGGCGAAGTCAATAGTATCCTGGGACGTCGGGCCGTAGTGGGTGGGGGCGTCTGGGCCGGTAATCTCATACCCCTCGTCCTCGGCATGCTGTTGAAGTCGCGTTCCCAGAAGGGAGGTTGACTTGGAGTTCCAATATTTATTTTTTATGTTGAAGTCACCCGCCATAATTGTTGGTGTGGGTGAGTTCATGAGGTAGTCAATATCTTTGTGAAGGGTGGCTGTAGGGTGCTGCGGTGGGCGATAAGTGGCAAAAACCCTCAGTGGCTGGCCCGAGACACTGATCAATACGCCTAACGCGTATAATGATTGATGCTCTGTATAGGAGATGAGTTGGTGCACAATCGATCTTTTGATTATTATTGCGAGGCCTCTATATGCTACACCTTCCGGTGTGGACTCGTCTTTCCTGTATACTAGGTAGTTGGAGATTTTGAAGGTGTTTTTTGGCGACAAATGGGTTTCAGACACAAGCATAATATCGATGTTGTGTTCTTGTAGGAAGCATTCTATAAGTTTTTTCTTGTTTTTTAAAGTTTGAGCGTTCCAATGAACTATTTTTAGTGGTTTTTTATCCATTTCGGGTGTAAAGTTTGCTCATATCTTCTATTAATAGGATACGACTCTCTTTGGAAGACGTGTATTTCTTAATTAGTAGATTCGCCATTGTTTTTACATAGGTGTTAAATTCTTCGTCGGAGTCTGCTGACTGAGTGACTGTGTGAGTGGCATGGGTTTTCTTAGGTAGATTTGGAGGTCGGCGGCGTGTGTCACTTTTGAATCTAGGATCGTTCGCCGGGGCCATTAACGATGTCCGTGCCGTGTCTTCGACTATATTTTGACTTATTATTTGGCGATCTTGTTGATTTATTTTATTTGGAGCTGTAGAAGTCTTTGTCGACTTATGAAGAGCTATTGTGCCGGCTTTCTTATCGCGGGCCTCTTTTCGGAATACTGGGCAGGCTGAATAATTCGCTGGATGCGGGCCACCGCAATTTGCGCAAGTAGGCGGCTGGTCGCGGGGGCGGTCGCAGTCTCGGGCGAGGTGAGGGCCGCCACATCTCACACATTTGGTGTCTTTATGACAATTGTACGAGCTGTGACGGAACTGTTGGCAATTATGACATTGGGCGGGGCCAGCTTTCCCCCGCCATGCCTCGATTTTTAGGCCTCTAAAGAACAGGAGTTCATCAATATTGTAAACTATCGAGGTGGTGTCTGGTTCCTTCTTAAAGGCGGCGTAAAAGACGCCCCCCGGGCGTCCTCCTCGGGCCGGTATGAACTTAGCCAGTTCCGGCTGAAGTCCCTTGTCTTTTAGAGCTGTTTTCACTAAATCGGGGTCAATATTGGAGGGGAGGCCCTTAATGGCTACTTTCAATAGCTGCTCTTCCGGCAAGGAGTAGCTGTACCATTTGACGCCTTCTGTCTCCTCCATTTCATCGAAGTATTTCTGAAGTACACGGTATTCGTTTTCATCCTCTGGGAGGAATCGAACCCCATTTCCGAAGGGCCGGGCATTCGCTGTTTTACCTAGCTTCGCTGCGATGGCTGTCAGGTGCCGTACGCAGTCAGACAGTTCCTCTACTACTATGGGAGGATATCTAGTAGTTGCGGTTTTTTCAAGGATTATAGTTGCCTCCTTATTAATTCGGGCCGTCGATGTCTCGGCGATTGCCGTTTTCGACGGGGCAGGCTCTTGATTGGTCGGGCGATTCTGGCCGGGTTCCGTAGTTTCTTTGATTGGTTGGCGAGGCGCACTGGTGCTAGTTCCTATGCTAGTCCGCGGTGCACTTGGCGTCGCTGCCGTCGCGTACGACTTCGATGTGATGATTTTTGCAGTTGACGGCGTCTTATTGGCTTGTCGCTCAGGCGACTTGGCAGCTCTCTTAGTCCCCTGTGAGTACGAGTGTGTCCGGGTCTGGATTTTTTCTTGTGAAGGTGGCGGTGGTGCTGTAATTCGAGGTCTATCCGTTGTTTTAGGAAGTTCCGAATGCTTACCCGGTGTTTTAGTGACACGGGGGCGTTGGGGTAGTGGCTGGGGGTTGATCTCCTCCTCCCTGCTGTCGCTCGACGAGGTAAACTTTTTTCGGGTGGCTGGGTGAACGCGTGTCTTGACTATCCGCTCCTCAATATCGGAATCGTCATCTTCACGCATTCGCCTTTCTGGGCGGCCCAGGGGGCTCATTTGAATTATTTTGTTGGGAATTTCTGGCGGCGCTATAATACCCTTCGTCGCCTTAATTAGGGCACTCTCGTCTTCGGGGCTAATGCTCGCGCCGGTTGTTCTTGCCTCCCTAATGCGCAGGAGGAGGGCCATCCAGCATAGCATCTCATGCGAGAACTCATTGGTTCCTATTAGGTGTGCCAGCGAATGTAGGTCATTTTCATATATATTGAGAGCTTGCGAGTGCGAGGACGTCTGTGCTATGGGCTCCTCGTCTGGGGATGCCGGGGAGGGTCGATATTGAGTTTGAATTCCAGTTTGCGTGCTAGGAGTCATCGTATAAACAATTCCGGGGTCAGTGAGGGTGCGTGGGGTCATCGTAGGTGCTTGGTCAGAATTCTTATGCGTGCGTGTGGTCATTGTTGGTGTTGATATCGTCGGTTGGCCCTGAAAAGGGCCTTTTTGCTTACTGCTGCCAGGCGTTGCCATGGCAACAGGGCGATGTTTGTAAACAACACACCGCCTTTGGGCGTCGCGTCGTGCGTTTGCGTGCAAGAAACGAAATTTTTCTTACAGAGCAAGCGCGTCCGGGACAAGACCGCTCCGCGTCGGCGGCGTGGGCGTTCTCAGAATCCTTTCAAAAAGACATTCTTTTTTATATCATAGGAGGCAAACGAGCAGGTGGTGCACTTGATGTTAAGCGATCACCACCGTCCATAGACATTTGCAACACCAGAGGAGTCGCAAGTGCGTTGCCAGCCTGTGTTTGGGAGAAGGGGGAGGGGGAGTTGGATATCCGGCGCTCTCACTAACTGAACCAAGCGCAACAAGGCAAGCACTGTTACTTCACGTCGGTGTTTCTGTGGGTGGGGTGGTAGAGCCTCGTGCGAGCCGACCCATTCATGCTCCAGTAATAGCTTCAGCGTGGCTCTACCATGACATCAATTTGCATACATAAAACATATTTATACGTATCTGATGGTCATGCGAGTGTGTGACAACTCCAGGATATATTGCCTAGGGTTCTACGACGCGATATTTTTTAATGTGCTTTCCTAGTAACTTTAGTCGAATATTTCGTTATATTACAAAATTTGAGTCTCTTAGTAGTATTTCCTTTATAACTTCTTTTTACGTGAGGAATCTTGATGGGCACATCACCGTCCCCGGGATTGAAGGTGAGTAGTTTCAGACCTTTACAGACTAAAACCACACGGTGTAACATCTGCTGATTTAATGGGGCAACACGGTGGCTTGTAGCAACCGTAGCACCTCAGCGGTCGGCCTGGTGTCAATTTGTGCAATATCTTCTATAATTGCGTGTTACAAACATTAGTATATTAATCTATATATTAATACGTGAAGCTTTTGTACCCCTTTTAAGCGAATTGCGAGAAAGGATGAACGTGAAATTTGGCATAGTTAAACTTTATACGGAGGAGAAGTGCACAAAGCTATTTCTTTATATAGAATGCATTAAAAACACATTAAATTAATTAAAATATACATTACTCACACTACTGCTTGAATGATACACAACATATACACCCATGTAAATGAAAAAGACGTTTCGTCATCCGTCATTTTACTCTTACGTTCCAATTACCTTTTTTCATCCTACATTCAATATTTTTAACAAGACTTACGTTCCATAACTTACATGCACTTTGAAAATTATCTGGTCAAATTGTAGGTTAATTTTATAATATAATATGTAAACTCATAATATACATTAGTAATTAATTGATAAATAATTTATCTTCGACAGAAATAGTAATTATTCTCTTTGGTCTTATTGAATGTCAAAATTAATTATAGTCGAATCTCGACCACTAGGCGACCACTAGTATATTATAAGTATGCAATGGTAACAAATCAGGGCTCAAAATAAATAGAAAAAACATCCTGTATCAATGTTTCATTGCGGAACTTAAAAGAAAAATATAAAACAAACACAGTGTGCGATTTTTATGAAAAATGTGATAAATTGTTAATATGTTTAGCCTGAAAACTTTTTGCTCGCGGAACTTTTTCAATTTATCTCGGCAAACCTTTTTATAATGACAACATTTGCCGGTTCGAGCCGTTCGCCTCGTAATATAACCCAGGACGTATAATTTGAATGATGTTTTAGTCGCATAATTTTTCTTTCTGAGGGTTTATAGGGGATCTTTTCTTTCTGTGTTCAGGAGCGTTACGAACATAACTAATTGTTTTTAGACTGCTACAATTATTTGGAGGGTCGTTTGTTGAAGGTCAAGGTTGATCAAATATATATTTGTATATGTTTGTTATGAAATTTATTTATAAAACAATATTAAGTAAAACAATTCAATAGAAATAGAACGTAATATACATCTATTTTTGTTTATCACTGTAATCTATTAAAAACTGATTGTTGGTATAAACCGTAATCATTACATATAAATAAAATTGAGTGTTGTGTTTTTTTTTCGGGCTAATCGATGAACCAATAATGGCTCCGTGGTTTAGCATTTTGGATACAGCGTGTATTGCTATAGGGTCGAAGCCTTGTGAATAAGCGGACAGCTTTCGGTGAAGGAAAGCATCCTGTTGCGTAATATGTTGGTAGGGCTTTTTCTAAACTCTCCTAACTACCACCTTCAAGTTGGAAAGCTATCGCCAAACATGTATAGGTGTGCTCTGGCACTTGAGAGCTAGTCCTCTTTTTGGTTTAGATCTTAGACCATATCATCATTTAACATAAAGTAAGATTGTGGTCATATGTTTTTTTCTATAGGGTCGAAGCCTTGTGAATAAGCGGACAGCTTTCGGTGAAGGAAAGCATCCTGTTGCGTAATATGTTGGTAGGGCTTTTTCTAAACTCTCCTAACTACCACCTTCAAGGTGGAAAGCTATCGCCAAACATGTATAGGTGTGCTCTGGCACTTGAGAGCTAGTCCTCTTTTTGGTTTAGATCTTAGACCATATCATCATTTAACATAAAGTAAGATTGTGGTCATATGTTTTTTTTTTCGAACTAGCTTCACTGTTGGCCTTGCAGGGTCTATACAGTTTCACCGGACTATTAAGCCTGGTGATCATAATATGTTAAACCTGTTAAGTATAAAAACAATTTTGACTAAAGTTTTTCTCACAGATACGAATCTGTCTCTGTTTGTAATTTTTTTTATAGTTTCTATCATTTTTTTAATGCAAGTAACGTAAACGTATGATACTCACACACATCTTAATATATATATTTCTTGTGTGCGTGTGTATGTGACTGAACTCCTCCTAAACGACTGGACCGATTTTGATGAAATTTTTTGTGTGTGTTCGTGGAGATTCGAGAATGGTTTAGATTCACAATTGGACCCGGCAGGTGGCGCTGCGATCGACTTTTAGGATTTTTTTTTGTTTTCAAGGCAGGACAACGTCCGCCCGGTCCGCTAGTATTCGTATAAATTTGTAAAAAAAGATAGATAGAGAGTAAGAGAAGTCCAACAAAGGGTATAACGTTATTTTTCTTATGTGACGATTTCTACCAGTTAACTCCTTGCGCGTTAAGGAACAACAACAGGTCGAGACATAAATATGAGCTTCTTGACAGTTTGATACTTTATAATATAAAATAAAAAACTTGAAAGTGATAAATCCTTTATATGAGCAATAATATTGTAAGGTTAATATTCTCAATATTTACAGGTATTGATATAACATAAAAATGAACGTATACTAAAAGTGTAATATATTTTCATCGCCAAACTTCAAAATGTCATCTTGGAAAGTTATAAAGCTCTCGTAAAAACTTAACATAGGAGATGAAATAATCTTCAGGTACTTTATTAAACATATTAATACGAAGTACAACATTAACTCTATATTTTATGCAATTAAATATATTTATCAATTATGTTTTATAATTAGATATAGTTTGTAAATTATTTGATACCAACTTTTACCTGTCACTTCGTCGACGTGAGATTGACCAAAAAAAAATTGTTCTGCGTTAATGCTGGTTTATATATGGTGGCTGGTGTAATAATATACTGTTATATTATTAACTAGCTGATACCCGCGACTACGTCTACGTCGTTTATTATCACAACTGTTTTGTTATATCTCAAAAGGATTAGGACACGTTTTCGACGAAAGCTTTCAGGCGACTTGACTTTTTACGACACTTCCAACAATTACCATTATACTTCAACCAATTAAAAAAAAACGACAAATTATATACCTTAACCTTCCTCGTAAACCATTCTATCTATCAATGAAGACGGCATGAAAATCCTTTCAATGTTTTTTGAGTCTATCACGAACAGACAGACAGACAAACGCGGTGGAGGACTTTGTTTTATAATTTGTAGTGATATAAATGCGAATATGAGTTTGTTTGTTACGCCTTCATTCCATAACTACTTAATCGATCATTATTAAATTTTATAAACACGTTTTCTGAGGTACAAAAAATAAAAAATACTTTTTGTTGGGGTCAGCTGATGAGGATTCAGGAACAATGAAACATTGGTTGACTTCAATAACTTCAGTGGACTGTATATTTTAACTTTTCACAATGTATATAATCGTATGTAACGAGCCGGTGACAATACATATTTTTCGTGGTTTAACACTACAATTATAGGATTACAAGTAGTACATTATACGTGCCTTACTGCCGCACGTTCATCCATACATTTACATAATTCACGTAAATTTACATTATATTTTTATTGAGGGTTCCGTTTAACATCAGACAAATAATAATAATAATCGTATTGGCGGTTACATTTAAATTTGTTACATAAACGATATTTCTAAATATCACATAAGACATATAGAACACAGTAAATAAGAAATACGACAGTTTATCTGTACGTATTATGTAAACAAATTTATACACATAGACATAGTTTGTCTGTCTATACCAGACACATTAAACCTGCACATATATCGTGTTTCTTATTATAATATGACATCCCATTACGCATAATGAGCATTTGTATAGAGAAATATATAGATATACATAAGAACTCATCTGTTCGTAGTAAATAGCGAAACTAGTGAAACATTTATTAGACATTTATTTACAACATTTATTTTCTAGCTCATCTGTCCGTAACACTTTTTATCCAAAAAAAGTGCTGTTCTCGAAGGAGGGGTCAAATTTATATTGACGCGAGCGAAACCGCGGGAAAGAGTTATGTTGGGGTCAGCTGATGAGGATTCAGGAACAATGAAACATTGGTTGACTTCACAGTGGACTGTATATTTTAACTTTTCACAATGTATATAATCGTATGTAACGAGCCGGTGACAATACATATTTTTCGTGGTTTAACACTACAATTATAGGTTTTTTTTTTTTTTTTTTTTTTTTTTTCGAACTGACTACGCTATTGACCTAGCAAGGTCTTAACAGCTTCACCGGACTACTAAGGCGAGCGCTTAAGGCACTCAGCCGATTTTTGTTTGGGCAACCAGCTCAAGGGTGCACGGCACACCTCGGCTTGGCTGTTGCCTGTTTGATGCAATACGCGACCTAACTGAGCTAACCTAAGTTAAGCTACACTATTAATACATATATGAGTTGTTGAAGCATATATGTGTACCAAGCATACATATCTCAACAACTCTTACGTGTATTCTGTATCGGAAAATTTCTGAACTATTTCAGTTCGAAAAGGGAAAAAAAAAGTAAACCCTTCCACTTTTTTGTGTAAGCGTGTATGCGTGCACGTGTGTGGAGGTGATATGTGTAGTGTTGTTGCAGTGATGTAAATTTGTGTCACTGTATCGCGCGAGCAGCGCACTCAAGGGCTCCACGCCGAGGGAACGGACCTAGGCTTGAGCCGCTGCCGAGGGGGGCCTAGTCTGGTGTGCGGGAGCGAAGTTTACACTCAGACCACGGCGGCGTGATCTGAGGTTACGCGGGCGTGGGCGTGAACACGCTCTATTTGGAGAGACAGGCTGGTACTGATCGTTCGCTGCCGTTATTTCATCGGGAGGATCGGTAAAAATATGTCGCGGACGTCTTTTATAACGCGCGGCGTTGGGTACGGTTTCGTATGTCGCGGCGGATACCACTAACGGACTGGGATGATTCACGGCTTTTTCGAAATAACTACTAGTGAGTGATTTTATGTACGCCCAGATAGAAGGCATCTCTAGGTCCCTATGGAGATCGACTCTCCGGACGTACCATGGGGCACCGGTCACTTTACGTAAAACGCGGTTTTGTAGAATTTGTAATTTATATAGAGTAGGTTTCGGTGCATGTGCAAAAACGGGACAACTATATGTCATGACCGGTCGGATACATCTACAATTATAGGATTACAAGTAGTACATTATACGTGCCTTACTGCCGCACGTTCATCCATACATTTACATAATTCACGTAAATTTACATTATATTTTTATTGAGGGTTCCGTATAACATCAGACAAATAATAATAATAATCGTATTGGCGGTTACATTTGAATTTGTTACATAAACGATATTTCTAAACATTACATAAGACATATTGAACACAGAAACCAAGTAAATAAGAAATACGACAGTTTATCTGTACGTATTATGTAAACAAATTTATACACATAGACATAGTTTGTCTGACTATACCAGACACATTAAACCTGCACATATATCGTGTTTCTTAATATAATATGACATCCCATTACGCATAATGAGCATTTGTATAGAGAAATATATAGATATACATAAGAACTCATCTGTTCGTAGTAAATAGCGAAACTAGAGAAACATTTATTAAACATTTATTTACATTTTATTTCTAGCTCATCTGTCCGTAACAGCCTCCCCCCGGCGTAGATCTTCGAGCCCATCTTCACCAGGTAGGACAATGAGCCTTCTCACAGGTCTTCGAAAGGTACCGCCACGCGTCCGCACGTCCGCACTTCGTACGACTCCGTCCGGACCTACATATATTTTCTCTACTTGCCCTTTGGGCCAGACATTTCGCGGTAATAACCCGTCCGCGATAACTACTAAATTTCCTACTTTTATTTGATTGTTGTTTCGTGTTCTGACGTCACCACGGGGTGTTAACGTCGGCAAATATTCACGCAACCATCGTGACCAAAACGTGTTCGCGAGCGCTTGCGCCGCCCTCCATGATTTCCTATCGGCCGGTTGACACTCCCCGACGTGAGGTACCCCGGTGGCTGAACCGATCAAAAAATGATTAGGCGTTAGAGCCTCCGCGTCGTCGTACTCTGACGCTACATACGTGAGTGGTCGTGAGTTTACCGTGTGCTCTATCTCGGTAAGCACGGTCGCTAACACCTCTTCGCGAGGGGCTCTCTCGTTGAGCGTAACAGCGAGGGCAGTTTTCACACTACGAATTAAACGTTCCCACGCTCCCCCCTGGTTTGGCGCGCCCGGGTCAGTAAACTTCCACTCGGTGTGTTTCGATAACACGTAATTTTGTAACTGCGGTATCCACTCTCGATACGCGATGTTTAACTCGACCGACGCTCCGCGAAAGTTAGTTCCGTTATCGGACCACATGATTTCTGGCCACCCCCGTCGGGCTGCCATACGTCGTAATGACATAATCGCGGAATCCGATACGCGATGTTTAACTCGACCGACGCTCCGCGAAAGTTAGTTCCGTTATCGGACCACATGATTTCTGGCCACCCCCGTCGGGCTGCCATACGTCGTAATGACATAATCGCGGAATCCGTACTCAAACTGGCTACCGTTTCGATGTGAATCGCGCGAGTTACCAAACATGTAAACAGCATGCCCCATCGTTTTTCGCGTCGCCTACCGATGGTCACTGTCATAGGTCCGAAACAGTCAACACCACATCGAGAAAACGGCCTCGTATATGCGTCTAACCGCGCGTTCGGTAAGTTACCTTTTACCGGTACTACGGGAGCTGATTTTCGTAATCTACACAGCCCACACTCGCGTAGCGCTTTCTTTACCGACGGCCTCAGACGTAAAACCCAGTATTGTTGCCGTATCTCGTTCACGATGTGTTCACGTCCGGAATGATGATTATTTTTATGACTATTACGAATAATCAATAACGACATATGATGCGCACCGTTCAATATCGGTGGCTCTTTCATTTTTATATGTACGGAACTCGCGTTTATTCTACCGTTCAACCTAATGATTCCGTCGGTTCCGTACATCGGATCTAACTTATATAGTCGACTCGTTCTGTCGACATTTTTTCCCGCCGCTAACCTAGCGATCTCTTCGGGGAAGCTATCCTTTTGTGACAGGTTTATCAAAAATTGTTCTGCTTTTTTGATATGCGTGATGTTCATTGAGTCGGCTCGCTTACGACACTTCTCAATGAACGCAAACACGTACGCGACTGTCCGCTTAGCACGCTCGTATGATGAAAATCGTTCTATTTTCACCACTGGAGTGTCACACGTCACCGTGTGCGCCACTACCACGTCATCTTCGTCTTCGTATCGTGGATTGGTGGTCTCGACGGGCCATCGATCCCCGTTCTTTTCAATCGTGCGTAAACTCGGAGTGTCACACGTCACCGTGTGCGCCACTACCACATCATCGTCGTTTTCTTTCGTACGTAAACTACGTAATGCCATATCGTAACTCGGTGGCATGACAACCTCATCTGTCGTCCATGGTAAGCCTACTTCGAAGCGACCGTCGATCCTGCATACGGTGCGTTCGAAGACATCCTTCGCTCGTTCTTCTCGAGCGTTAGGCTTTTGTATTTTCGATATACCTAAAGAGTCTATATCGAAGTGCGATTTGACGAGAGCACTCAATTCGTCGTCTCTTTCGCACACATTCTCTTGACACGTTCGTACATGTAATACAGACTCGTTCTGCTGTATTATAGAGCTTCTCGGCGTTTTTCCGTGTAACACCCATCCGAGTCGTGTGAGTGACGCGGCCGGTTCGTTATTCTTACGCGATAACAAACGTCGTGTTACAATGAGATGCCAATTGTCTGCTCCGATGAGAATGCGTGGTCTAACATCCGAGTAACACATACTCTTTTCACACATTCCTTTGAGGTACGATCGTTTACATAATTCCGGTTTTACGGTTTGTTTACCGAGGATGAGATTTCGGACCGTACGCGCTTTGATCCTGTGACAATCCGATTGACCTTCGCCTTGTATCCTGAGATCAACTTCTTGACTGTCGATTTCCCTCTGAACCGATGTGACCCCCTGAATGTTTAACGTTCGTGCCGGACCCTCTGCGCCGACCATTCGGGCGATCTCTTCGTCGATCAGAGTGATTGTGGATCCTTCATCCAATAACGCATACGTCTTCAACGTTCCTCCGTCATTCTTGGTAATGTATACGGGACACACCTTCAGTAAAACTTGTTCGTCATTACCCGGTCGGTGCGCCGATGCTGCGATTACGTTGTCCTCTTTAGGCGGCAGATGTAATAAGGCGTGGTGCGGCTGTCTACACTCGTTCTTACCGCATTTCCTTGCTTTACATTCAGTCCGCCTATGTTTACTGTCTAGACAGAGAAAGCAGATACGCGTCTCTTTCGCCCAATTCCACCTCTCTGCGACAGACATATCGTTCAACTTGAAACATTGTGAAGTTCGATGTTCATTTCCACAAAGGAAGCAGCACATTGAACGCGTTGAACTCTTTTTTGTGACGTCATCTACTTTATATACCTTATTCGCTTGACGGTATCGCTCACTCGTTCTATTCGGTGGCACCGTATGTTTGACGATAGGGTTCCGTACTATCGTCGAATCCGAAGTTGAATAAGCGTGTCGAACGGCTCGATCGGCTTCTCTCATTAAGAACCGAGATAACGTGATTTTAAATGCGGAGTTAATCTCTCGGTTATCTGCCGCACCAACATAGGGTTCTGTAGATACCCTTTTTCGTCGACAGCTGTTATAACCGCGACGATGTTTTGCACTTTTACAGCGAAACCGTTTAGTTCACTCGCTGTAGTACCCATACGTGGTAATTTCTTGATATCTTCCATCGCGTGGTCGATAATAACTTCCGGTCGTCCGTAACACTGCTCCAAAGTGTTTATAATGACATCCGGGTTGTTTGCTGTATACAGCAGCGCTGATACAGACTGTCTGGCTTCACCTTTCAGACACGTCCGCAGGCGAATCATGTTTTCTGTCGCCGAATATCTGTATATATTCGTAGATTCCCTGTACGCGGCTTTAAAAGGTAACCAGTCCGTGATTGATCCCATGAACGTCGGCAAGTCCTGTATATGTCTAGGCGATGACCTCGATCCAGCCATCCACTCCAGAGCATCTGCCAACCTGTCGATTCCTCTATCTCGGGATCGGTCCGGTGTAAGCGACCTCGGCCGACGCTGCACCGTCTCTTCGTTTGTGACGTTCGGTGTCACATATGGTCGCGTCATCCTGATCTCGGCTTCCGCTGGTGGTGGTGAAATGCGCCTTGGTTCACGGTCACACTCCCCCCGTATCGGGACCTGTGTCTTCTGTAACCAATCGTTCACCCGACGGTTCGCGTCGGTAGGTTCTTCTGCACACAAGCTCTCCCGATCGGTTTCCTCGCGAATTGTAGCGACGTCTGCCGCTAGCCTCTTCTTGATGAGCAGCGACTGTAGTTGTAGCTCCTGTCGTTTTATTTCGACGAGTTGCTCTTCGGCCTCCAACTCGGCCTGCCTAATCCTAGCTACGGCGCTGGCGGTGGACCGATGCGAGCGTACCGACGGTGCTCGCGATCCCCTGGCCTCGGTGGCCGCGGCGTGGATCATGGCGGCGCGCGACGTCAACGTTTCGGTCGTGACGGTATCGTTCGCGACGGTACGTGTCTTCGTGTGCGCGTGTGTGTGTGCGGACGGCGACGCGGGCGATTCCTCGAACTCCCGTGTCTTCTCTTCGACTGCTTGGCTTCTTGTAGTCGGCATCTTCAGCACTTGCTAGCTCCTACAAGCCCTAACAGCCCTATCAATCCCTAACAGCCCTAACAGTCCTTCGGGAGGGCCCACACGTGGGATATGCTCCCTCAGGGATGGACAGCAGGATAGGTAAGGGTGGGGACTACCCAACAGAGGAGTGAGACCACTACGGGGCGCTCAGGAGTCGGTTGGAATTTACGACTCCGTCGGCAGTGCCTACAGTCCGGCCCCCGTACCGATAACACTCTTATTGGCGTAGTGATACGATTGACATTCGTTCGTTGCCCAATACTCAGGCCGTTTGTCACCGTCAGGTGGCCCAAGTGTGGGTTGAAACTGCAGACTCGCCGCACCGCACGGTGACTCGATCTCGACGAGATACCCAGGCTCGTCGCACCGTTCGGTGTTCTTCTCTCGGCGATATGCAGCGCAGGCTCGTCGCACCGTTCGGTGTTTTTCCCACGACGATCCTGCAGGTACGATCTTCCAGCCGATGTCTCGTTCTGCACCGCTGGTCGTACGGAAGTGCCCAGTCTCGTACAACGATTTGCTTTTCTTTTTTCCCGCAGCTTCTCTCGTTCAGAATGCTGCTGGAGTCCTCTTCAATAAGGCTGGCTTGAATCCTCTTCAATAAGGCTGGCTTGAATCCTCTTCAATAAGGCTGGCTTGAATCCGGCTTCGATGGACCAAACTTGTTGGGGTCAGCTGATGAGGATTCAGGAACAATGAAACATTGGTTGACTTCACAGTGGACTGTATATTTTAACTTTTCACAATGTATATAATCGTATGTAACGAGCCGGTGACAATACATATTTTTCGTGGTTTAACACTACAATTATAGGATTACAAGTAGTACATTATACGTGCCTTACTGCCGCACGTTCATCCATACATTTACATAATTCACGTAAATTTACATTATATTTTTATTGAGGGTTCCGTATAACATCAGACAAATAATAATAATAATCGTATTGGCGGTTACATTTGAATTTGTTACATAAACGATATTTCTAAACATTACATAAGACATATTGAACACAGAAACCAAGTAAATAAGAAATACGACAGTTTATCTGTACGTATTATGTAAACAAATTTATACACATAGACATAGTTTGTCTGACTATACCAGACACATTAAACCTGCACATATATCGTGTTTCTTAATATAATATGACATCCCATTACGCATAATGAGCATTTGTATAGAGAAATATATAGATATACATAAGAACTCATCTGTTCGTAGTAAATAGCGAAACTAGAGAAACATTTATTAAACATTTATTTACATTTTATTTCTAGCTCATCTGTCCGTAACAAGTTAGTTTTAGATAAAGAAACGTTTAGATGGCGAAGAATAAATAACGGAGGGTTCAAGGGCCCTGGAAATCTATGGTACTTAGAGTAATTGCGTTTGGGATATTCATTATAAAGCTGTAAAGCTGTTGGACGGCGGATGCTATTTTCGATCTGTTTTTAAAGTGAAACTTTTATTACATCGTCTCAAACTTTTTCGTCTGTGTGTTGCATGTCGCGTGCTGGTCGGCGGCGGAGTAGCGATAAAGTGAAAGGCGCTCGTCAGAGCAGCCAGGGCTAATATGGCGGCGCCTATAGTTCGCAGCAGCTGACTGTGTAGTGTATAGACTATTATTAGTTAAATGTCTATAGTGTGAAAAAAAGTTTCACTTTTACCGTGGTTTCATAAAACCACACAATCCTTTTTTTTATCACAGCTTTTATTTACTCCTGAGCAGTTACTGGTATTTCAATTTTATTATATACTAGTAGGCCCGGCGGACGTTACTACGCCAGGATAATAAAAAAACCTAGACAATTTATATACCTAAATCTTCCTCGTGAATCCCTCTATCTACTGGTGAAAACTGTAAGAAAACCCGTTCAGTAGTTTTGGGGTCTATCGCAAGACGTGGCAGAGGACTTTGTTTTATACTATGCAATGATATATGTCAGTCCAAAGGCCTGTTTTACTGTCAAAAAGTATTTTCACTAACATAATAAAACTAAAATAAAAACGCGCTACCCTCTAATATGAAATAAGCCTACAAAAGGTGTAGCGAAAACAGAGCAAGGCGGGGGAGGGTATAGTCCGGTGAAGCTGAGGCCTTGCCAGGCCAATAGCGTAGTCAGTTCGAAAAAAAAGAGCAGGGATCAGTCTCGCACTGGTCGTCGGACCGTTCACATTTCTACATACATTGGTAACTATATACACCAGTGGATGACTATATCGGCTACTAAAGAACGAACACCGAACGACGCGTACATACTTTTATAAGTGGCACCTCAACGTCACCCCGACATCTATTTTATATATTTTATTATCTTTTTATACATTAACAATCATAGATAATTAACATTAGTTACACAATGCACATCACGATCTTAATGATACCGGAATTTATAAAAATATTACTAGAAATTTCTAATTTCTGGTCTCTCATCTGAGGTCAGTTTCTTTAACTCACTGAAAATACACACCTTAATTCGGTAGCTTGAGATGCATAAAACACTGCACGGGATTTCTTTATGACACTAGATAAAACTTTTTGGAGCCATATACCCTAGGAGGGTTAAACAAGTTGGAAATTTTATAGGGCCTAAGATTAGACCTTAAATAAATATTGTTAGAGTAAGACCATGGTGCAAAATGAGTTTATACAAACCAAAAGAACTGAGAGGATAATTTTATTGAGCCGTAATATTTGCATAGTAACCAGAACTCCAAAACCCCTTGGCATTATACCTTTTATAACAGGAATCCTAACATTTTATGAAAAGCCGCAAGTTGCGGAAAATTTCGTGCTCCGGAAATTAAACAAAGGCTTGACCTCTCGAGGGTGTATGCATAAAATAACGTAGCACAAAGTTTATGCAACACACAATTTTTAAAGAAATTATTGAGGCTTTCTGTGAGAGTTATAATTCTATTCAGCCTTGTCAATAGATTAAAAAAAATGACTATCATTTGTGCTTACTGGTTGTTGAACTGGAAACTTCTTTATTCGCGTTGAGCGATTATTAGTAGGGGAAAACTTATGGGTTTGCGTCACCGATAACTTTGACATGGTCGTGACGTATTGCACTTGCATTAGACTAATGATGCGTAGTACAGCAACCTGCGTACAAGTAATATTGTTATTTTGTATTGAGCTTGTTCAGTCCATCATATGTTTTATTAATTAATAAATTGTATAAATATGTATATTATAATTGACTTCAAAATTCAAAAAAGAACACATTTATTCCATTGTTTTGAGTTGTCATTTCTGTCGGCAGTCCTTATGATTACCTCTGTTTTTGTTATACTTTCACGTCTTAACTACATGTGCGTATATATATTGTTGGAAATAAATGAAATGTCGGGTAGTTGTACTGCGACGACCTATTTAAGGAGCGGCGTTCGCCGTGTTGACTCAGCACACAACAGAAAGGAGCACGCCGCCATCGTGCTCCTCGACATGGAGAAAGCGTTTGACAAGGTGTGGCATGAAGGCCTATTATTCAAGCTGGCGACGGTAACTACCACCCCCGCCCTCCTACAAAGACTGATTAAGTCATTTTTAGACAGCCGAAAAATAAGAGAAAAGTAAGTCCGAGTGAATAACCAGATGTCCCGAGAGATAGAGGTATGGGCAGGAGTACCACAGGGCAGCTGTCTCTCACCATTACTATACGCGCTCTACACCAATGACATCCCGGTGGTTGGCAAAGCGAAATTAGCCCTCATTGCTGACGATACAGCCTACTTTGCGACATCCATGAACAGACAAAGATCTGCCGCATTAATACAGCCCACATTGGACGCACTTCCCGAGTGGTTGGACAGATGGCGGCTCACCATAAACGTCGGGAAGACGCAAGCTTTCCAGCTTAGATTCACCAATATCCCTATACCACCCCTGACGCTCCTCGGAGAGACCCTACAATGGAGGAACGAGATTAAATATCTCGGGGTCACAATCGACAGGGGATTAACCTTTCGAAAACACATCGAAGAAGTCATCACGCAGGCGAGAGTGGCGAGGAGAGTGCTGTGCCCGGTATTCACCTCTAAACTCCCGTACCGCACAAAGCTAGGCCTCTATAAGACGTATGTGAGATCACGATTCACGTACCCAGCCCCGGCTTGGTTCGGTTGCGTATCAGAAACTTTTAAGCGCAGATTACGAACTCAACAAAGCCAGACGCTAAGAACGATCGTCGGGGCTCCGCGTTATATGAAGAACGCGACGATCGCTCGCGATCTGCGAGTAGAGAGCCTAGACAGTTTTATAAGCAGCCTCGCCACGAACATGTTGCGGAGAGCGGATAGATCGGCGCATGTTCACCTCCAGAACATAGCGCCGCTTCACTCGAGACCGCTCGACAACAGCAACATCGATATCCCAATTAACCAGAATATCGAGAGAAGAAAGATGACAAAAGCACAGGCACGAACGCTCGTTCGCTCACCGGAGGGTGAGTGATTGAGGCGTGCTCCGATGACCCACAAGAGGCTCAGTCCTCTACCCACAGACACGTCCTAAAAAAGTAGGACGTCGAAATAATACCACCGTCAGAGGGTTCGCCCTGGAACGGTCCCCCCACACCTGTGAAAACAGGAGTGTGAGAAGATTGCGTCGGTGTTGAATCACTCTTTCGGCGATCGTCGTACCGTGCAGTAGCTCTGTCCGAACTCGTGTTGGATATTTAAAGATTGATTAATTGTTAGAATTTATTCTTAACAAGTTTATATCTAAATTGGCCAGTTCTCTTTTTTAATAATCAATAATTGTTTTTATTTCCAACAATATATGAATTATACAGTAAATAATCTATCTATACTATAATAAAACTGTAGCAAGGTCAAATCTGTACATTAAATATTTTTTGAAAATTTTGATCAGGGTAGACTTTGTTATCGATATAGAAGCCAAAAATAATCTTTTTATAATTTTTGTCTGTCTGTCTGTCTGTCTGTCTTTCTGTCCCTGTGAACACGCATCACGCTGAAAGTACTGAACCGATTTTAACGAAACTTGACACAATAATAACTAATATTCCAAGGTTACATTTAGGATACTTTTTGTCCCATAAAACGCAAGGGGTTCTCCAGGATAACGAAAGACAAAAAATTGTAGTTAATGTAACTAGACTTTTTTGCGACACCTTAGTACAAGAGCCAGCAATGTTGGAAGAACGAGAATTTTAGAAAAGCTGGTTCTTTAAAATGAAGATATATTATGCCCTTCCAAACAGAATTCAGAATACCTGGTAGCCGGTTAACGTTGTGTTTTTTAATGCGCATCACATCTTTACAGGTTAAAATTTTGGGTTATAAATAATTTAAGGAACATTTTTTTTCAGTAACTTTTAAACGCTATTAAAAACATGAATTTATCACTGCCAGACAATTTTGTTATTGACAATAATGTGCTCGATGATATTCTTTATAAATAAAATAATTCATTTCAAACCATTTTATTTTTTCCATTGCAAACAACATATTTCATTTTATTAACCATTATAATATTGAGATTTCACCGTATACACCGTAAACGAAAAACAACGATAAACGTAGACATATGACCCGAGACTGACGTCATCTTGAATATAATTAAAAGAAATGTAGATGGTATTTGGAAGCCAAAGCGTCAATATGATGTTGTTAAAATAAAAGATATTTGTCTTCAATATATAAATAAATATTATCAACATTTTGTTAAAATATACACTGACGGACCTAAAGCTGGTAATTATTTAGGAGCCGCATTTTTTGAGTCAAATTCCAAAACTTTTATGAAATTTCAAATTGATGAAAATATTTCAATTATGCACACTGAATTAATAGCAATTGCAGAGGCCTTATCATTTGCACAATCAACTGAGTCCATTAAGATTGTTATTTTATCCGATTCAAAAAGTGTTCTTCAACACGTAGCGCGATGTACCTCGACTTTTCGAGGAATACCGATAGCCTACAAACACTATTTTGAAGCAATTACTAGATTTCAAAGCAAAGAACAAAGTAATTGTTTTACAATGGATCTCTTCTCATATAGGCATAACTGGGAATGAAAGAGCTGATCTTTTAGCTAGAGAAGGATCCTCCGAAGGTGCTCCTATTAATATTTTACCAACTTACTTGGATGTATGCTCAGTATTTAAAAATAGCTGTTACTCGCAATGGAAGGAATACTTTGATGAGCGTTCTAAAACAAAACGAATATGGTACAGAACGATTCAGCCACACCCCTTAAGGTCACCATGGATTGATGACAGTACGATTTGCCATCTGGAAGCAATCACAGGAATAAGATTACGCTCAGAACACATCCCATGTAAAAAGTTCGCTTACCTGATGCGTAAAGTACTATCACCACTCTGCCAGAGTTGTGATCTCATCGATGATGTGTACCACATCCTGACAGAATGTGTTCGAAACGAAGATATTAGACCTCGGCTTAATGCTTCTGGTTCGTTCCATACTGGTTTGTACAATTCGTTATTGTCTGACCCCACTTCGAAAGATGCTAAAGAATTGTACAAAATTAATATAAGCTATTGTTTAGTTTATTGTCATTCTTATTGTTATGTAGTTGTATGTCACTTGGGCGATATAGCCGAGAAGGCGACTAAGCCTTCATTAAAAAATAAATAATAATAATATTAAAATTACAGCTATCTTAACATGGTTTGGACATACTTTATTTTATTTACAAAAAAAATAGCTTCGGGCACATTATTGTTAATAACAAAAATGTCTGGCAATCATAATTTCATGTTTTGGTAGCGTTTCAAAGTTAGTAAAAAACAAAACATTCAAAAATTATATAAAAATCAATATTTTTGCCTGTAAAGGTACGATATGCACTAATAAATTCAATGTTTACCGGCAGCCAGGCGCACTCTGTTAGGAAGAACATAAAGATATATAAAAACTGGCTTATTTTCTTTTTCGAAACCGTTGCTAGCTCTTAGACAAATAGTTACAAGCAAGTGACATTTGACGCGTCGTGCTCATATCTTTTTAATATTTATATTTTTCTTCAATACAATGGAGTGTGAAAAAGTTTTAATACAAGTTGAAAATAGTTATGATATTATTCAGTGTTTCATTCATCATTATTTTATTTTATGAATACATTTTATTGTTTAATTTATAATTTAACTCTATCAACTTGATCTTTTATAATATAAACTCTACTGACTGTATAGTAAACGTCTACAAAAAAGGGAAAGGAACTTCGTTAGAAACTGGGGGGTCCATAGATCTTTAGAGCTTTTTTTCACATTTTCACCAATATATGTTGGTTGCTACGAACGGGTTGTAGGCTTATTTTAAAAGATTTCTCACATTCCATCTGGGTATATGTTTGATTGAGTCCCTTGATAGTTTGGATTCACAATTGGAAACCGATGGTGTGGCTGCAATAAGGTTTTAGTTATATTAAATTTTTTCGCGTTTAAAAATACAATTGGCACCAGTGATAACCGATTTGGTGCAGACGAAGTTGCACGGGTCAGCTAGTTAATTAATATAAATATAATAATTATCAATAAATTAATTCAAATATGTTGCAGATTGACGTGTAATGACGACAATCGATTATATGTTTTTCGTTCCGTCACAGTCGTATATATTGATTAGGTAATTGTTCGCTTTTTGTTGCAGTTAGACGTAGTAGTGGTCAATCAATTCCATGCGGAAGTGCAAAGTAACGTCCACTGTAATATATACCTAATGATGGATTTCCGCAAAGTAAACCCTTCTTCAATCAAATACATTTATATAAATTATTTATAAGTCTCAGAGGCATATAATATAAGCATTTATATTCTAGATAAGTCTGCGATTATGCACATGATTATTGCATGGTAATTATGTTCGTCTCCTTACTTTATTTATTATTACAAAATTTTATTATTTGATCTTTTTAATATTCGTCATTTTAGTTTAAGGAGAGTTATAGATAATTATAGTAATATATAAATTAGGGAATAACATTCCTTGTATAAAATTTCGTTCGAATCGGTTAAGTAATCACTGCCATTTATAATAGATATTTATCACCGAATTTAATAAAAAATATATGTAGAGGCAGAATTAAAACTTATTTAATTAATAAACAATTAACAATGCTGCTTTAGATTGGCTTGTCAAGATTTCCCTACATCGAGTCTCTAATAATCTATTTCACTACCTCGTTTATCACTTGCGATTATATACAGCGTTGGTTATGTTTATGTAAACAGAGGTAATCCAAATAATAATTAATATTTGAACTGGATTACCTTTGATGTTGTTAAATTAAATTGTTTAATTGAGAATGTTGAGATTACAAATTTAAACGTCGAGGTAACATGCTCAATTGTTTATGTTATACGATAATTTGATTATTGGATTCATACTACAACGTCTTATGGCTCTTTGTTTTAGTATAATCAAAATTATTGTTAAACACGCAGGGAATTACAATGATCATTTGTATCAGAGAAATTTATTTGTACCTGCAAAGACAGACAATATATAGACTTATTAAACACAGTTACACTAAAGTCGCACTTATATTTTATAATGCTATGTTGACAGCCCACTCGTAGATCGTTTTCATTTCTCTTCGTATTCGCTCCGATATGCGAAATAAAATTGTCTTCGGTCATCCTATGGCACGTCTTTATACCTTACAAAGAGAAGTGTGGAAATCTCTGAAGAGCTGTCATCATTATTCTTCAATTCAATAAAGTCTAGTCCTGCTATTTTTAGAATCCTAGTTCCCACGGTCGGTCACTCATCCATTGTTTATTTATAACAAGAAACTCGCATACATTTGTAACAATAAGTTCGCGGAATAAGGAAACCGTACATACCCATAATTACTATATTCTAAATAGTAGTAAATTATTAATTGTAATATATTTTGTACAGTAGCGTATTTCAATGGGTATGTATATACTTATATGTAATGATCATATATAAATACATTATTTGTTTCTATTAATTTATTTGGTTTACCCGACGATTTCTAGCAGTCGCCTCATAACGTAAGCCGTGTTAAGAAATTTCTCTCTCTCTTATTTTATTTTAGGCAACCAATCTTCTAGGTTATTACTGCCATTGTCGATTAGTGATAGTATTTACATATGTCTTGGGATAATTTCAATGTTCCAGCAAGATGGTGGTTCTCTTATTAGAACTTCCCATGGAGTTTTTGTGGTATCTCAGAATTCCCATGGTATTATTTCCCATACACTTCATATGTGCAGAATAACATGTGTGCATTATTACAAATTATAGAGTCAAATGACACAAGATTATTAATAAAATATAAAACTCTACTACATGACAGACTAAGATCCCAATAAAAACTCCTTAAGGAATTTAATTCTAAAAAACCTTGAGAGTTCCCAAAAATCTACCAATATTGTCTCTTCATGTAGTGTAATATATAAAAATGCAATATGTGTGTTGTTATTTTTTTTTCTCGAACTGACTACGCTATTGACCTACCAAGGTCTTAACAGCTACACCGGACTACTATGTGTCGTTATGTGGAAAGAAATTATATATAATTATATATTTATTTATTCCTAAATTACAATAGAGTATAACCGCTCCTGAATTACAGTGTCTTGCCACCGCGATGTAGAATACGACATAATGCAGGACAGCGACATCTAGTATTCGATAGCCGAAGCATTATAATTACATCTTGTGAGAAATAAATTTATGTAACAATAAACAGATTTCAAATTTTCGAAGTTTGCTCAGCTTATTTCACAGAATAGTCAATAGCGCTTAGTTAATTGATTTTCAGGCGCTGCGTATTGCGGGCATGAACCCTAATGCCAATGTTTCTTTTTTGCATGATCAGCTCTACGTGGCCAGCTCTTATATTTTAAAGTTTTATACAAATAAGTGTACGAAATTGTAAATACAGCTAAAAACCCAACTTTACACCAGAACCAAGAAACTATTTCAAAAATTCATAACTCATATTATATTTAAAGAGATAGAAAGTTGAAAATTGGTATCTACTTCAGCTACTTACAGGCTACTTATATAGCAAGCTATTCCAAGCAGTCTCTGTGACACATAAACAAAGTACTTATTAATTTTATTTAAAAAAAAAAAACCTATTTTAGGCAAAAAACCAAGGTAATATCGATGAAAAATTTTATCGTAGGAAAACAAGACCCAGACGAAGCGGTATTTTTTTCTCAACAAGAATATAGTAGTTTATAGGTGGTAGAGCCACGCTGAAACTATTACTGGTTTCATCATGAATCGGTCGGCTCGCCCGGGTTTACTACCACTTTCTCACAGAAAACCGACGTGAAGTAATAATGCTTGCACTGTTGCGTTTCGTTTGGTGAGTGAGAGCGCTAGAGGCCCGCCTTTCCCAATCACAGGCTGGCAACGCACTTGTGACTCCCCTGACGTTGCTAATAATTTATGGATGGCGATGATAACTCACTATCACGTGATCCGCCTGTTCATTTGCCACCTATAATATAAAAAAAAATGGTAAAAAGTGATTTAGCCCGAAATACAAGTTACGACATTTCCGCTTTCTCCCGTCGATATGTACACTTTTTTACATACTTTTACCGTGGCTTCCCTCGCCTTATTGTAGATTTTATCTATCCCTTGGGAACAGTATAGTTTTTCTCGAAGAAAGGTACCTTTTTGTGTATCCCTGACAATATCTATACATAATTTAATGATGATCAGTTTAGTATTCAAGGCAGGAAAGCGTAACAAATACACTCATACTCGTATTTATAATTTAACTAGATTTTGCTCGAAGCTTTCCTCGCGTGGTAGGGTGTCTGTACCCGACTGGATCGCGACCACCGTACACCAGGTGGAACACCCGCTATAGTGGCACGTTTGGGCGTGTCGCGTTCCGGGATCAGCCGGTGTATATCCAGCAACCGGGGGGGGAGGGCAGTGCGGGGTGGTAGGGTGTCTGTACCCGACTGGATCGCGACCACCGTACACCAGGTGGAACACCCGCTATAGTGGCACGTTTGGGCGTGTCGCGTTCCGGGATCAGCCGGTGTATATCCAGCAACTGGGGGGGAGGGCAGTGCGGGGTGGTAGGGTGTCTGTACCCGACTGGATCGCGACCACCGTACACCAGGTGGAACACCCGCCATAGTGGCACGTTTGGGCGTGTCGCGTTCCGGGATCAGCCGGTGTATATCCAGCAACCGGGGGGGGAGGGCAGTTTCAGGCCGGCATGACAGCGGCGACCAGCGATGGATAGTATATCTTTCGGTGGTCGCCATTGTTTTTGGATTGTACTGTGCTTACCATCAGGCACAGTACAGTCACTTTGCCGAGCTTCAATAAAAAAAAAAAAAAAAAATGTAAATTTAGCCTGTCCTTTGTAAAAGTACTTTTTTATGAAAGTTATAAAAACTAAGCATATGATTCATCCAACCTGTGTGCACATGTGATGCAACGTTATATTTAAAGCATTATTTATGAAGCTATGAATATATTAGTAACGCTCACCGCCGCATACGTGTGACGCAGTGGCTTTTCCGGGTTCATTTCTTGTAAATATATAAATTATATTTATGTCATACGAACTGTATTTGTATGTCGTTAATTTACATACAATGTAGACCAAGAATGTAAATAGTTCAATGTTGCTAGTAATTTTCTGAGTAAACTTGAACCGGAGCATATTTTACTAATCAATTACCATTCAACAAAGTTATTTGTTGCTATTGTTATTAAAATGCTAATATAGTTCTGTTTTGTTTCGTAATTCATAAGTAATCATTGGTTATTCTTCGAATGTAAAAACCGAAATTGTATGTAAATGCACTTTTTGATTGAAAATTATTTGGGTAATTTTAATAATACGAGTGCTTGTCCAGTGGTCGAATTTTTGCCATAGAAAAAAACCTTTTCAATTTTTATAACACCAAAGCTCGTCAATAGCTACTAAACAAAAAAAGACTGAAGAAAATCGGCTGAGAAACAGAGAAGGGAGATGTTCATAACCGTTTTCCCACTACCTGATTATATATAGATGACAACCCGCGACCTTGCGACTTGGTTCGTAGTAAATTACGATATAAAACTAGGCAACAATAAAATCAGCCTAGCGTCGCCTAGTGACGAGTAAAGTCGAAGTCTTTCTCTATAAAAATCACTTAGGTGCGCTAAATTTTATGGTGATCTACCGGTGTCGGAACGAATCAATTTCAGACAAATATGTTTTATTGGAACAATGCCATATGGTACTCATATTTTTAGCCATATATAATATAAATATATATCCATATAAATTACTTAGGAGAACTGGAGCGTCTTAACAATCACCGATTGCATTAGATCGCTCTATATCTCGGTTAACGGAAATTATTCAAATAAGCAGGAAACTTTACTGATGTACTTTGGTCTCTGCTCAAACATCGGCTAATTGATTGCGGTGGTCAGTGTGCCGTTTGTACCCTCAAGGGAGTTAGCGGAATCAATACAATCAAAAAATGCTGCGTATAAAGCTACAATATATGATAAAACATTTGGCGTATATTATATTCCAATGATTAACGGTGACGACATACATGAATAAAGAATAACATCCGTGTACATTGTAAATATTATTTACTGCAGAAGACTTTAAGTAACTCCACCAAATGCTCCTTGTGAGAGGAGAGATCCTACGGTGATGAAGTTGATATTTTATGTGATCCTATGGCGGATTATATTTTGTATGAGTCTTGATAGGTTCCTTAACTGTATGATGGCTGAGAGAAAGCAGGCGAGGTAAGGAGTACGAATGGCAAGATGGGTCGACGACATCACAAACCATGTCGGAATAACCTGGACTACGCGTTGCGACTAAGCGTTGGAAAGAATAGCGTGAAGGAATTAATGCTCCATGTAAGGAGGAGAGATCCTATAGTGATGATGTTCATATTTTCTGTGATCCTATGGCGGATCATATTTTGTATGAGTCTTGATAGCTTCCTTAACTGAATTATGGCTGAGAGAGAGCAGGCGAGGTAAGGAAATAGGAATGGTAAGATAGGTCGACGACATCACAACCCATTCGGAATAACCTGGACTACGCGTTGCGACTAAGCGTTGGAAAGAATAGCGTGAAGGAATTAATGCTCCATGTAAGGAGGAGAGATCCTATAGTGATGATGTTCATATTTTCTGTGATCCTATGGCGGATCATATTTTGTATGAGTCTTGATAGCTTCCTTAACTGAATTATGGCTGAGAGAGAGCAGGCGAGGTAAGGAAATAGGAATGGTAAGATAGGTCGACGACATCACAACCCATTCGGAATAACCTGGACTACGCGTTGCGACTAGGCATTGTAAAGAATAGCCTGAACATTTTTAACCAAAGGTATAACGGGTTAAAATAAAATCTATACTCTAAAAATATGCACTCGAACATTCTTGTTCATAGTTAGGTAGTATGTAGGTTAGTAGTTAGTAGGTAGGTTAGGTAGTAAAACTTAATGTTAGCAAAATTAAAACAGATCCCCCTTTCAAATATCGCTTTTCGAATAAAAAAAGGCTTTTTTTCAAATCGGTTTATAAGTGACGAAGTACTGAATTAAGAGAGATTAAAACAATTCTGAATTCAAAAACTCCGTATTGAAATCGGTAAAAAACTGTGTCATGCCATACAGTGAGTTGAAAAGAGCTGTCCATGACCGGCCTTCATCAGGGAACTTTTGTTGTGTCACGTAGTGTCGGTCTGCGGTCATATATCGTTTTGGTATGGTTCGTAAAGTAAATACAATGGGAACACAACACTTTTGAATTGCGCGAGAAACGGTGATAAAACGACACTAGCAGCTTTATTTTTGCACTAATGACTATTGTTTTACGTGTTTTGCACGTATTGTTTATATTTGATTACTTTAATGTGTACAGTGTAAAATGTATTCTGTGCTTGGAATTAGATTCTCCTTCTATTAAATTATTCTATACCTTAAATAAAGTAATCGACATACTCACTATGGTATGTTGCGGATTAGTTACCCAATAAAAGTAATAGCTACCGTTACGGTGGCCCAGAGGTGCTTTGACCTCCAACAATAAAAAATACCGTGTCATCTTCTCACAAAGATAGGGTACCAACAAATCAATTCTGTATCTAATTGACTATTTTTCTATAGCGTCATTTTTTTGGCGAGAATTCGAATTATCTTTAGTAAATGTAATTTTGCAAACAATATTTGGATCTTTGATTTTAAATTATCCTAAAAATCAGTAAGGCTAGGGTTCTTTAACAGCAATGCAGTTAGTAGCCATTTTAGGATTTATTATACACTAGCTGTGCCCGCGACTTCGTCCACGTGGAACCTGATGTTCAAAACAATGACTAATAAAGTCATCTGAACGTATTTAGTTCATTTGCTTATCTACTTTTCTCTCATACTTAAGTCGAGGCACCATTAAAATTACAGTAACTTTTGATAGAGTTTACCGATTTTAATGAAACAAAGATTAAGTTACTTTCGAGGATATGCTTTATGATTTTCTTATATAAGGTTTTATTGTGAGCCCAGTACTTTAGAAGTGATGCGCTTTCATACAAACAGACAGACAGACAGACATTTATAAAAATGATTGAAATGTATTCTATTACTTATTCCCAGACACTCCCAGACAATCGAAAAAGTACAGACAAGTTAGATTTACATTCTCATTACATGTATAGATAATATATGCTTGGATAAACACATACATTTTTCCTCTTCAATAGATTTTGCTACAAAATAACCTTTTACTTGAACAACAATAATTATTAGCAGATCTAAAAAAAAACGCACGGCTGTTATTTTGTTTATATTTCAGAGATTTTTTACTCCTATTGGTTTTATTAAATTAACTAGTCTTCACATAATTATAGCAGCTTTTCTTTATACTAAAAAATAGCTCTTAAGTAGGAGACGTTATTGCAATAATTGTTTATTTTATGAAATAAATTGTTTAATGATATGCCATTTCATTTGTTCGATATATAAGTAATTATCAAGAAAATAATTAATTATTACAGAAACGTGAATTAGAAAATACATATATCAATGAAATGATCTTTATATTTACAGATATAAATGTATTGGAAGTAATCTTAAAGCTACCATCTAATTCTAAAAATTGGTTTAAAGGTGAAAAGGTAAAAACGGAGCTTCCGTTGATGTTAATGGTTGTGGGATATCTTTTATCGCTATGATTTGTATATTACAAAAGCAGAAAGAGGCAAGAATTTTATATATAACTAGCGGGCCCGGCGGACGTTGTCCTGCCTTGATAATAAAAAAATCCTAAAAGTCGACCACAACGCCACTTAACGGGTCTAATTGTGAATCTAAACCATTCTCAGATCCACTGAAACACGAACACGAAATTTCATCAAAATCGGTCCAGCCGTTTAGGAGGAGTTCAGTGATATACACACGTACAGAAGAAATTTATATATAAAGAAGATACAGTATGAAATTATAATCGAAGAATCCTGGACGTATGGTAATTTAATAGGTAGTGTCAAATTTGAACATAAATAAATGTTAAGTGGGTAATTTACGATTAGAGTAGAATTCATTTCTATTTAGTATAGTTTGATACCATGATTAATTTTGCAAAATAAATTCTACTTATCGAAGTGTATTTCTCATTGTGAATATTAATATATCCATTAACGTAGTTAGGGACACCCTGCTAGGGGACTATATAAGATTAAGTTGAAGTATTGTTAATTTTGTATTTTAGTAAAATTAGGTATATGTTATAAAGATATATAAAACAAAAAAGGATTGTGTGTGTGGTTTTATGAAACCACGGTAAAAGTGAAACATTTTTTCACACTATAGACATTTAACTAATAATAGTCTATACACTACACGGTCAGCCGCTGCGAACTATAGGCGCCGCCATATTGGCCCTGGCTGCTCTGACGAGCGCCTTTCACTTTATCCCTACTCCGCGGCCGACCATCACGCGACATGCAACACACAGACGAAAAAGTTTGAGACGATGTAATAAAAGTTTCACTTTAAAAAGAATAAAGTTTAAATTTAAATAGGAACGTAGTCGCTCAGCCAATATATATCATACAAAAGCTATGTACCCATGTTATATATTTCCTAGATACCAGATATAAATACAGCGTGTTACAACATTTTATACTCTCATGTCACAAATATCTTGATTACGTCAATAATCTGCCACTTCGTTTGGTTTTTTATAAATTTACCGTGCCCGTAGTATATTTAAACAGGCAGTTTTGTCGATAAGACTCGTATTTTAACGTCGAACTTTATCGAATCAATTAATTTACCTTAGTTTAATTGATTGAAGTATGTATTATCATTAGAATATTTTTATTTTAGTGAGTGTTTATTCAATTAACGTTTTTTTTACCGTTTATAATAAATCTTAGAACATATGTATATTTTTTTTTAATGAGGATTTACAATTTTTTTTCTTAAGACAAATAAAATTTCACGTCAATTTAGTATCGTACTAAATCTGGGAAATTATTGGTTTACTTTTTTTTATCAGTCAATACTGACAAGATATACAATAAAGTAAATTTTCAAAAAAAAGTATTAACCGACTTCAATATCAATCAAAAACCCATAAGGCACTAAAAAGCGGAAAATAAATAGTTTATCAAATTAACCAAATTAAATAAAACATATGAATATGTGTGCTACATAGAGATGTATTGGAAGTCGGTGCCAACCGAAATTTCAAATTTGTTCCAGGTAGAAATGTATTACAGAGACGCGAGAGTGGACTTAAACTTTGTACCTATGTAGATGATATGATTTTCGATTTACAAATTTTTTTCTTAAGACAAAATTTCACGTCAATTTAGTATCGTACTAAATCTGGGAAATTATTGGTTTACTTTTTTTCATCAGTCAATACTGAAAAGATATACAATTAGTCATTTCGAAAAAGGAATCAATTATTAAGTGTATTTTATTTTAGTAATTAATATATTTCCTCTATTAATGTTTTGTTTTTATTCTTATAACTTTAGTTTATTAAATTCCGAGCTATTTGTTATTTTAAATATAGAATCTTAGCGACAGAATTGCGCTCGATTTTTTACAAATAAAGAAAACCTATATATAGTACCTGACTTTTGAATTAGCACGTCGAGGAGGATACCGAGATAATCGGCTAAGTTAGGTTTCGTATAACGTTGTCTCTATCTATCGCAGTCATTGCGCTGTGTGATAGAGAGAACGCTTTACAAAACCTAAGCAAGTCGAATTTAACAGGACATCTCACGCTTCTCCCGACGTGTCAAATAAAATGCCGGATACTTTAAATATAGTTGACCTATATTTTCTAACGTACTAATTTGCAATATACAATATATATGCTCTAATCATGACCTTAACCTTCGCTCTTCTAATAATCTTATTCTTTGCTGTCCTGTCCATACTTCCGGTCTAGTACATTCATCTTTCTATATCCAATCTATTCTCCTATGGAACGCGCTTCCTTATGAAATCAGGATGTCATCTAACCGTTTCAGTTTTAAAGTCAGGGTACGTCGGCTTTACCGGTGTCATTTAGCAGAATTATCTGGTTAATGCTGTATTTAGTACTTGATGTTGACTAACTATACTTTTATTTATTGTATTGATATTTATGTATGATGTTGTTATGTGTATGTATTGTATATGTGTAGTATATATGTATTATATTTGTTTTGATATTTTATTTATATATTGTAATATATAATGCCTATTTAGGCTAAACATAATTTCATAAAAACCTCACCTTTTACACCTACCAATATTTATCTCTGCACCACCTAATGGTTGACTGGTAGAGAATGCCTTAGGCATTAAGTCCGCCATTGCGTATTTAACGCATAAAGTGTAAATAAATAAATAAATAAATAAATAAATATGTTAAGCAGTGTAAAAACAAAGATGTCCCCCAATATATCATCAATCAGCAATAGTAGCTGTTATTCTAGCCTGTAACCCTTTAGCTGGTAGTATACTCGTCCCGTTCTCCAGTTACTAGAAGAGAGTCACTGTGCCTGGTTTCTCACAAGGTGTATAATGGTCATAATCCAGTCGTGTACAGATCTTTACCACCCCGTTTGGTTAATGAATATGTATCTGTATGAATTAAATGATAGAGATCTGCCATCGTGCACGATTCACACAAAAAGTGCTTGACAAATTTTCATCACTTTTTTAAGTATTACTTCATGGACACTTTAATCATTACATAGTATAAAACAAAGTCCCCTACCGCGTCTGTCTGTCTGTCTGTTCGCGATAAACTCAAAAACCACTGAACGGATCTTCATGGGGTTTCCACCAATGGATAAAGTAATTCATGAGGAACATTTTGGTATATAATTTGTCTAGGTTTTTTTTATTATCAGGGCGGGACATCGTCCGCCGGGCCCGCTAGTTTAATATAAAGTTATCAAAGCTTTAAGGACCTACGATTTCTATAAACAGAAGTGGGGCATGTGGTGTGATGCGCATAGGCAGAAAAAGAAAAATATCCAGTCACCATTGTTTACAAAAAAATGTTGCAAGTAAATTTTTATCGTTTTTCTGTAAGCATAAAATATATTGTTAAGATAATTAAACCAATGGAGTCGCAGGTATCAGCCAGTTCATAAAGACATACCTATTCATCTACCTAGTACTTTGAAGAACCTTACATTTTTATACACACTGTTAATAAATACATACTTGTACCTATAGACAGAATGCATTTCTAATCCCAGCGAGAAAGTCATCTATTTTTCTACACAATAGTATTAATATATTAAAGCACTAGTGGATCTTCTCCAACAATTAATTTGAATAGCGTCTTTTCTTAGAATTAGTTTCTGTTTCTATTTTTATTATCAGCCCGCATCGTGGCTTTCCTTTCTTTCTTTAAATTTATCAACTGGTTTTTATTTCTGAAAACTTATAATTTGGTCTTCTTTCTCGATTATTTTCAGTATTATTCACTGTTATCTTTTATTTTAATGAATAACAAAATATATATCATTACATAGTATAAAACAAAGTCCCCTACCGCGTCTGTCTGTCTGTCTGTTCGCGATAAACTCAAAAACTACCGAACGGATTTTCATGCGGTTTTCACCGGTGGATAGAGTGACTGATGAGGAACGTTTTAGAATATAATTTGTCAAGGATTTTTTCATAATCAGGGCGGGACAACGTCTGCCGGGCCCGCTAGTTAGAAATAATATTGAATAGAATTTACACGCTGCAAGTAGTAGGTGCAATTCAAGGAACCGTTAGAGGAAATGCTCCTAGAAAAACGTTACCGTATTGCGGCATTGTTTGGCAATACGTATCCACTAAGCTATTGAACCACTTGGTTGTGGACTGCAATGAAAAGTAAATTCGCGAATTATTAAAAAAAAACCAACCAGTCATAAGGACCGCCGACAGAAGTGAAAACTCACAAGAATGGAATAACTGTGCTCTCTTTTACGTTTTTAAATTAATTATAGCACGAATTATTTAGATTTCATAATTTATATGTTGACATACTAATGTTAATAAGTTTTCACACCTATTGGCACTCTAATCACTAATTATATACATTTTATTAATTATTCAAACAAATGACAGGTTGCACAATGTGAATATAAAAAATAAATGTTATATATACACAGGCCGTTATACTACGCGTCGCTAGTCTGACACAGGCCACGCAAGAGCAATACGGTCAATCACGCTTACTAGCATGTCATGACGCGAAACCGTATATTTATCGCCTGCCAAAAAATACCACTCAATGCGACTAAAGAATCTTTCAATAAAAAAATAGTACATATGTCGCTCTTCCATTAAGTTTATTTTATTCTTGCGTTATTTGTGTTCTTCCGCTGAGACCATTACGACGCGTAATGACTTAAGTGGCATTTGGGACGGTTTAATGCATTATAATTTATTGTCTGTAATTTGATCAAAAATCCATTCCTCATTTATTAATGCGTTATGTCAATTAACTTTGTTAAAAAAGAGGCTATCAACATTTTTGTAGGCCAATTAGAGCAAGATACCTTATGCTGCTAATTAATTATTTTATTTGTTTCATTACCCACGAGTTGTTTGCATTGTGGAACAAATAAACTTTGTCGGCCAACATGTTGTCGGCCTCAAAAGCATATTTGTAAAGATTACACAGACACGCTTCGGTATTTAACGGAATCAGTGCGGATTATAGCGTCAGCTGCGCCTCTATTTGTGTGACCCTAACAAAGGGCGACAGGAAGAAGGAAATAACTGTATTTCACGACCTGCTGTTCTATGTACGGCGAGTGAACTGGAAAATGCTATTACTGTTCAGTGGGTAAATAAAGTACATATATCTTTGTACTGGTATGAAATTACTATTCTATTTAGTACTAGCTCATATGAGCGATTTTAACTATGTTTTTATTGACTTTAACAATATATTTTACTAGTTTTTACTCGTGCAATCGCCCGCGTTAATAAACCAGGTGAACATTTAGACAGTAGTAATATTTATGCACGACACTCTGCACTCGATTCATGTTTTAAATCAATTTAAAAAATAGGTGCTTAATATTGGACCTAATTATCTAGAAACATACAAAAATTATACTCAATCCTCTAAGTAACTTTTTTTATATCATAGGTGGCAAACGAACATGTGGGTTACCTAATGTTAAGTGATCACCACCATCCATAGACACTAGCAACACTCGGAGAGTCGCAAGTGCGTTGTCAGCGTGTGTTTGGGGGAAGGGAGGGAAGGGGAGAGCGGAGGGGAGGAGGAGAGAGGTGGACATCCGGCACTCTCATTGACTGAATGAAACGCGACAATGCAATCACTGTTACATCACGTCGTGTTTCTGTGAGAGGGCGGCACTACCCTGAGCGAGCCGACCCATTCATGCTGAAACCAGTAATAGCTAAATGTTTTCACAGATAATTTTTCAAAGTTTGAACAAACAAAAGGGTTTATTGTCCGTTTTATTATCGAAAGCTATTAACTCCGGATCGCCGTTGGCAGGTCTCATCACCGATCATTCAACCTAGGTCATTATAAATACTTTTAAAATTCTTAGGGAAATTCTCTTTGTTGTCTATTAGTGTTTTTTTTTAATAATTAATTTATGTGTTAAATGTGACCATGAAGTGTCATATCTTAGAATATTGCGAGTGTCTAACCTATCACCTGGTAGATTTAACCTATGATTCGGGAACAGTATTTTTAGGATAAAAGTTACCCTATGCCTCTTCACTGCCCTTGACAACGTGTATGCAAAATCTCATGATGATCGGTTAAGTAGTTAAAGCGTGAAGATGTAACAAATACACAAACTCAAATTATATCCGTTTACTTACCTTCTTCCGCGAATGCGCACCTTAATTTGTCCCACTTTACCATAGCAATTAAAGGCACGGCGCTGATCCGTAGTGCTTAAAAAGTCGTCAGGTATTTCAATTTGCATTTTTTGTACCAAAGGTAACAGTCTAAGCCAAGGTTCGTGTTTGTTGTACCAAGCCAAGGTTCAGCTACTTTGGCACCCTTGATCCTATTGCCATTCGGATGAACACCCTAAGCGCTCACCCTAGAAACCCGGTGAAGCTTAAAAGCCCGTCAGGCTAACATCAGTTACTTAATTCGAAAAAAAGTCCGAGTAGACACTAGTATGAATACTAAATTAGGACATGGAAGTAAAAAGAAGAGAAACAAGGAAACAATCTTTAAGAGGAAAGCGATATCACATAGTATAAGTGCGAATGGAGATAATTGTGTGACAGTGATAAATTTTTTTGCCTGTAGAAGTACAAAATATACGGCGTTACATTTGCATTGGGACGTAATAGTATTAATAAAGTGGTACAAGTATTTCGAACCAAGAATTATGGAGTTGACATCTAAGCAGAAACGTAGGCTCTTTACGTATGTTCTACCGTTCGTCCAATAGTTTGTGTTTCGTGAAATTGTTCAGCATTATGCCTGTAGCTTCTTTCCACCATCATACCACTCGTCATCGGTAGGGAATTCATCCTCACACATTGGAACCGAAATCGTCTCGGACGGTCCGGTTCCACAGGAGTTTTCTCCCAGGAAGTTTTTAAGGTGAAATAAATAAGTTAATTAAGGGTCGTCATCGCGCATGTAACACCTCTGATGTTGCAAGCGTCCATATGTTGCGGTGGCTACTTAACATCAGCCGGCCCGCATGCTTGTTTGCTATCGTCGTAATATAAAAAAAGATATAGATATTTACAATATAAAGGTATATTAATCTAAAATTTTAATTAACGTGTTGATTATGAAGCTTTAATTATTTGATCAGTCACTTGTTTGTGTTTATCGATACAAGTCATTGAAATATACTGGGCTTTGTCCGTTTCGGCTTTGGTTGTTATTTGAATAAAATATTGGATTCGTGTTGACTGATCAGTATCGGGTACCTATTATATTGGGAATAATTATGCTTCAATTTGCATGGATTGCGAATTGTTCCAGAATTTGTAGACATTCCGTGAATTTACGTCAGAAATATTAGGATTAGGGATAGTTTTAGGGAAAGTTATTATTTAAAAATAAATTATTTGATAAATCTGAAAGTCATTAGAGATTAAGTTAAATGGAATATCAATCCGACACACGCTGGTTTTTTTTCTGATTTTGCTTGCACTTATTCGTTTCTTTTTAATTATTTCATTTTATGCTTCAAAGATGTAAGTGTTGTGAAATGTGTCATCATATTACTATCATGTACTGGAAAAATAGAATTTCAAATTTCTCGGTTATTGTGATCGCTAATACTTCATGGTCTGGTGTAGGGATTAAGTTCGTACTTTCTTCGGAAGATCCTTTACTTATTATTTAATATATCTCATATCTATACACTGGTATTATTAGTCATGTAAGAAAATTAGTTTTTTGAAAATTCTTTGATTTTATTATTTTTTTTATTTTACAATGAAGATTTATATAAATAAATATCAATTATAGAATATTTGTAAGCGCATTACTTCGAAACTGATGTACCTATTTGGTTATTCTTTGTTGTGCTTATAACTATCAGTACAGGTTTTGTATGAAAGAAAATTGTACGGAAAAGTGAAAGAATTGGATCAAAAAATCTACACATAAAAAGTAAGTTTGACGGAAACAGAAGATAGTAGAGAGATTTTTGAAACTCTGACAGTGGTGACGCCGTTGCGTTGTCGACGTCACCATAGGGGCGGGTTTCTATGCTAATTTAAGTGGACTGTATATGCGGGGGTACTATATTTGATATTAAACTATTGCGATCAGCTACGACGAGGGAGACAAGGGTAGGAAGGAAACTTGGCACATACCTCGCGCGCTGCAGTTTCCACGTGGCTAGCCGGCTAGGTGATTCTCGTTGCTCTCCACTAGATTTTCTCCCACACAACACTTATTGTTTATAATATATGTCGGCACACAATATATGCGGAGCGATGCGTTTATTTCTCACTCGACCATGCGAAAACTCAAAATGTTAGCATGCGGCGCGGCGCGGCGCGGACACAACAACACTATGATGCGGTGCGGACAACACTAGTAGTAGCAGTGGCGGCGTGATCGACGCGCTACCGTATATAAGCATGTGCCATAGGAAAGGGTAATCGAGCGGGGCTGGAAAGTGGCGCGATCTGATCACAATAATGCGGGAATTTCAAATATATATAAAGCGGCGCAACCAGACAGAAAAACGTTCAGATAATCAGTCGCCATTTTATCTTTATACTGGGTGACCGGTTACTCGTTAGCAATATTTTTACATGATACTCAGTACTTGATACTCCTTCTGAATCAATTAAAAAAATTGGTGTTAATATTTGACCTATTTATCTAGAAAATATAAAAATTATAATCAATCTTCTACCCGTCTATGTTCAAGGTCAGTGTCAATGACCGTCGGGTGTAGTAAAAGTGAAGTGAAAGTGAAGCCAACCAATCAATAAACGATAATTTTTCGAAGTTTGAACAAACAAAAGGGTTTATTGTCAGTTTTATTATCGAAGGTTATAAGCTCCGAGACGCCGCTCGCAGGTTTTGTTACCGGCTTATTTAAATTTGTACCTATACTTTTGAGAGTCTTAGAACAAACTTTAACTTAGGTTCTCTTTGTTGTTTATTAGCATTTATTTTGATATTATTATTTTATATGTTAAATGTGACCATGAACTAACACACGATTGAAGGTTGTCACTCTTTAAACAGTATAATTTGTCTGTCCGTGTGTATGTGACTGATCTCCTCCTATACATCTGCAAGATTTTGATGAGATTTTTTGTGAGTGTTGAGGTGGATTCAACAATGGTTTAGATTCATAATTGAACCCGGTAGGTAGCGGTGCTGTTAAGTTGATTGTGTTATAAACGGAAGTTTTGGTCTCATTCTTTTCGTTAGAACCCTCGAGCGAAGCCGGGGCTGGTAGCTAGTGATGAAATAAATGTGGTTCTTAGGATCACTTGACTATTGAAAGTTTGAAAATGGATGTAATGCAGATATGACTGTGATTGTTAGCTGACATAGTAAATTTCACCAGAAGAAGAATTTATGAATTTGTATTGATTAATATCCTACTAACTTCTTTAAACCAATAATCAAATACGTTAATAAATATTTAGTTCTGTATGTGCATATTTTTGCTAATCATTACATAGTATAAAACAAAGTCCCCTACCGCGTCTGGCTGTTTGTCTGTTCGCGATAAACTCAAAAACTACCGAACGGATTTTCATGCGGTTTTCACCGGCGGATAGAGTGATTGATAAGAACGTTTTAGTATATAATTTGTCAAGGATTTTTTCATAATCAAGGCGGGACAACGTCTGCCGGGCCCGCTAGTTTTGTAATAAATTATTGTTATAATGGACACAATTACGAATGTGTTAGTTTAAAATGTGTACCGATTTCACATACGAATAATACATGCCATAGTGAAATCCACTTTTAAGCATTGGTTTTAAGCATTTTCAATATTCGTTTCAGAAATGTTCCGAAAAATCAAAAATATATTTTTTTTTTATCCGATCTTAATGAAATGTATCATACATTATTTCAAGATGATAACTTATAATAATGATCAATATTACTTTAAGAAATAATGAAATACGAGTCAATATAGTTGCAGATAATTACTGCTTATTAGACTCGTCTGGAGTGATAAGCATTGCTAGCTTATAATAAAATAACTAATTGATAATTGAAGTGAACAAAAGGTTGGTTACTACTTTAAATTAGATTAAAAAAAATCTAGATTGAGAACGGAACAGGTTGTAAAATGTTATCAATAATGTAAACATTGATACAACTGACCTTTAGGAACCTGCTTGCTGAACGTATATCCATACAAATAAATAGAATTTAAGTAACTATTTGTAATGCCAAAATAAAACCGTTTACTAAGTAGATATGACAGTATGTACGGTTTTGTAACAAAAGACATTTAAAAAAAATGTTCTTTATCCTGTTTGTTCCGGCAAATTTCCGAAACGGTTGGACTGATTTTGACAAGACTTTCACTGGCAGATAGCTGATGCTATAAGGAGTAATTTATTCTATTCTTACTAAAAGACTTCAAAAAGGAGAAAGTGCCAATTTCAGTTGTCTTTTTTTATTTATTGTAGTACGGCAAAATGATTGCACTATGCCTGATGGTAAGCACAGTACAATACAAAAACAATTGCGACCACCGAGAGATATACTATCCATCGCCGGTCGCCGCTGTCATCCCGACCTGCGTAAGTGTCTCTTCACGCTACGCTTAAAGCACCCCATGTCATAGAAAGGAGAGAACACAATGGCCGGGAGATTGTTCCACAGTTTCACGGTACGGCAAAGATAAGAATTTGAAAAATAAAATAAAAATTGCGAACTTTTTAGTTTGTGCCCAGATAGGATTTACCGTAAAACTGTGGTTCCGGAGACCAGCGCTCGTGGTGTGGTTTCTATGTTATTTACCTCAGAATTTCGACATTTATAATTGGATTTACTAAATCGGAGAATTTTTTTTTTTAAGAAATGGATATTTTTAAGATGTCTTCATTTTATCGATAGCACAGAAAAATCCTTAGAATTTTGAAGACACGTCTAAGGAGCCTTTAAAATTGAATAGGATATTTATTTATTTGAGATATTGGTAAACATATTATGACAAGCCAAGACTAGATTGATACTGAACTATGATCAAGGATGTTATTCTGTATTTGTTTAAATCGGCTTTTTAGATAAAAGAAATTAGTATTCTGTGTAAATAATATATAAATATCTTTATATATAAATTTCTTCTGTACGTGTGTATGTGACTGAGTTCCTCCTAAACGGCTGGACCGATTTTGATGAAATTTTGTGTGCGTGTTTAGATTTACAATTGGACCTGGTAGGTGGCACTGCGGTTGAATTTTAGATTTTTTTTTATTATCAAGGCAGGACAACGTTCGCCCGGCCCGCTAGTATATATACACATATTAATAAATTATAAACCTGGAGGGTTTGTTTGTTTATTTGTGTGAACGCGCTAATCTCAGGAACTACTGGTCTGTTTTGAAAATTTTTTCAGTGTTAGATGGCTTATTTTTTGAGGAAGGCTATATATCATCACGCTGCGACTAATAAGAGCGGAGCAACAATGAAGAGTGTTTCAATTTTTTTTTTCTTTTTGAGAGCTTCCGCTGCGTGTTAGCGTTAGCTCAAAGTAACTATACCACGCAGACGAAGTCTATCCTTCGCGCTATTTTACGCTAAACAAATTCTTTTGCTAAATTCCAGACTGATAAATTCGCGGTAAATACCTAAATGTTTTTTTTTTTTTTTTTTTTTTTTTCTGCAGACTCTCGGTCCGCACCATTTTTTTGCTATAGCTTTTTAAGTGTAAGTTAAGTTAAAAATCGTATCTGTGAGCATCTATTGGGTTTTTTTTTTTTTTTTTTTTTTTTTTTTTTTTTTTTTTTTTTTTTTTTTTTTTTTTTTTTTTTTTTATTTATTTATATAAAGACGTTATTACCGTAAATACCTAAATGTTCATACTAAAATTAAAGAGTAAAGCACGTGCAAAACAAATTACAATAATATGTTAACCATTACGATATCTATTAGAATAAACTAGTCAAGTTTGTTTTCAATAGGCCATTCATTCACTCGTTAAACTTGCTCGCCAGTTAACGATGGTAGTTTGAAATTAAACGTTCGCAATTGTATTCAAGACTTGGAGTGCACGGACGATTGTATTCCGAGATTACTTAGTGCCGTTCGCTACAACTCGGCTTCTCTCAATTGTCTGTTTATTTGTATAACGTAGTTTTAACAGTAAGAATTAAACGTATTTTTATATTCACTGGCCTTATACCATGTGTTTTCTCGTCTATCATGTTGTACTGGTTGAAATAGTCGTGGTTGTCGAATGGTTTCACCTATGGAATGTCAATTCGATGTCCACAGGTTCGTACTACCACATGTACTAACGAATTTTTCGAAATTCGCGTACATTTACTAATTCCAATTGGTAAACACTATTGTTTGATGGTGAAGGAAACCATCGTGAAGAAACTTGAACCTGAGAAAAATTCTAGTAGTACTAACACACGTGACAAAAATATATAACTGTGGATTTCTCGGAGTTTGAAATCGTCAAGACGTGAATGTGTTAATTATACCCAATTACTCATACCTTCCTTCGGGAAGAGAGCTATAGCCCTACAGTGGGTTTCTTACAGTTCTTATAAGATGTGACAAAGATATATATTTAATCCAAATTTGGAAATTTTACTACAGTTTATTTAGTGGAAATTGAAGTAGGATCCGTGAATTGAAGGTCGGCCGAGGTTGAGGAATAAATATGAATAACATTTGTACCTGAACATAATTAATGCATGCATACACATGTATTAATTAAATTAGAAAGCGAATTCTAAGACAGTTACAATATCGTGATCTACGAAGGAATTTCATATATCGGTCTATACAACTATTCGACACTATATAAAATTATATGTATAAATGATGCAAAAAATGTGATGCGGGACACTTGAATAATACCTTGAACATAAAAGTTAATTGCTATTTTCGGCTCTGTTTGTCCAACAATTCTCCTTTTTATTGTTATAAGCTATTGGCAAGTTTTAGTGTTATCAATATACTGTTACAAAATAACGTATAGTCGGTCGGTCAGTGATGCCAATTAACAACAACAATTAACTCTGTTTTGAAGGTGGTAGAGCCACGCTGTAGCTATTACTAGTTTCAGCATGAATGGGTCGGCTTGTCCGGGGTAGTACCACCCTCTCACAGAACACCGACGTGAAGTAACAGTGCTTGCATTGTTGCGTTTCGTTCGGCCAGTGAGAGCGCCGGAGGCCCACCTCCTTTCCCCTTTTCCTTTCCCCTTTTCCTTTCCCCTTTCTCCTTTCCCTACTCCTCCCCCATACACAGGTTGGCAACGCACTTGCGACTCCCCTGATGTTGCAAGTGTCTATGGACGGTGGTGATCACTTAACATCAGGTGATCCGCCTGTTCGTTTGCCTTCTTTAACATAAAAAAAGTCTGTAGGTACACTGTGACTATTTATCCGCCGGGCAGAGCTTCGCTTTACAACAACTTCCACATAGAAGTGCGTGCAGTAATATCACAAAGTTGGGCATCCATTGGTGAAACTTGACGCCGTTTCGTTCCGTGAAAAATAAAAACCTCCTTTTGAAAACGGGATAGTCCCGTCCAAAACCGAAAGTATTGTCAAATTATCTATTCGTCATACTTAACGATCCTTACATCTCCTATTCACAACCCTAATATAGATAATATATATATACTAAACCGACAAAGAAAGAAGTGTGTTCCCATAATTCCCATTCAATTTCGATCACTTGTTACCGTTATTACTTATTGTGACATATCTATATCAATATATCAAATATCAATAGTAATTCACTTAAACTGCTAAGAGATAGAAGCATAATTTATTTAGCCTGTACATTGAACCCTTCATTATAGGTTAGATAAAAAGTAACCTGTATTGTTATCCACATACGAAGCAAACTCGTTTTTCGCATTATGCCTCTGAATTACACCAAATATGTAGGCTCGATTCTTAAGCAATTGTTAATTAAAACGATAAAGACGATAATATTAATTCACACACTTATTGTTTCACAACAGCTAACAGACATTTGAATAGATTGGTTTGTTCCTTTATTGTTCCCCTGTGCATTCCTATAAAATCCTATTCCTATCAATTATTATGATACTATGAGTTATTTGCACACGCTCTTCTTGCCAATCAACAAATCACTCTGGAACAGTTTTTTTTTGGATGTAGTTACGCTATGTCGTTTTTGTGCACCTGACAACTTGTTTGGAAATTTTCATTATAATCGGTTGAGTTTTTAAGACGTGAAAGGATAACAAACGAAACAAACATGCATTCCCATTTAAATTATCAGTTAGGATGTAACAAAATCATTATATATTATAAAACAAAGTCCTCTTCCACGTCTATCTGTTCGCGATAAACTCAAAAACTTCTGGACGGATTTTCATGCGGCTTCATGTGAGTGATTCATGAGGATGGTCTAGGTATATAATTTGTCAAGATTTTTTTTTATTATCAGGACGGGACAATGGCCGCCACGCCTGCTAGTAGATACCCAAATCTGGGCAGATAGCACAATTACAATTTTATAAAAGAATCACGGAAATCGATTCGAAACCTAACAGACAGACAAATGCAGGGACATTGCCTTACAATATGTAAGGCGTCATAATATTATTGTTTTACTAATCTTTGTTCGTTGTTTCGCTCGCATTAATTTGATATAATCTTCAGAAATAGTACATTTTTTTTTAGATGAAAGGTAACTTATGTGTATGCAAAACTTCATGGTGATTGGTTGAATAGTTAAGGCATGAAAAAATAATACACAAATAAATGCACTTTCCCATTTATAACATTAGTCAGGATTGATTAATGCCCGGTTTCTGAGGTACTCGGTTAAACTATCATTAGTTATTGACTCAATAAAGTTATCCATAAGATAAACTATCAATGCGTTTCTGAGTACACAAAGAGTTATAGTTTCAGTGCGCGTCGTATTGGTGCAAGTCACGGACGTAATTAAGACGGCTCTTGTAATTTTATCTATAACTGTGAATATACAAGTTTGATCGTTTCACGACTATACGTATAGTAGTGACAACTGTATATATTGCTAGTGAGAGTATTTGTGCCTTTGTGGAAACCGTTGATCGCGGTAAAAGAGAAATAACTCTATGTATAAACTAAATTCTACCTTCTTATAAAGTGGGTAGATATAGCTGTGATCAGTTGATGTCATACTTAGTGGTTTACGAAATTATTGTGTCAAACGCCATCTTGCATCGAGTAGTTGTACTGAATAGCATCGCTAGTGTGTAGCCATCTACCGTACTTAGCTGATTATTAAATCGATATGGCAAAGTGTAGTGGCTGTGGCAAGTTTGTCTCACCCTCTTCAAAAAATGTTGCTAACTGTGGGCTCTGTTCCTTAGTTTATCATAAGGTTTGTGTCTCTCTGTCTGAGACGGCGCCCGTTAATAAGGAATGGGTGTGTCCTGAGTGTAAGAGGATGACGCGTAAAGGGGACAACAGTTGCACGCCAGTGAAGAGTATCTGTGAGGAAGACGGGAGGAACCGTGCATCTAGTGACGTCCCAGGCGGTACGTCTCATGTTTCAGTAGACGTTGCTAGCCTGGGCGTGCAAGAGCTTAAGTCAGAAATCGCCGAATGTGTGGCTGAAATTAGAGGATTTCGGAAAGAGATGGCTCAATTGCGCGTTTCTATCACAACCATCACAGAGAGAATGGAAAACTTCGAGCAGAGGCTTGAGGTAGTGGAAAAGCGTAATCTAGGTCCTGGAGTTGAAAAGGTTGCTGAGTTGATGCAAACCGTGAATCAATTAAAACAAGAGATAAATGACCGGGATCAGGAGGCTCTTTCATCGGACCTTGAAATTGGTCATCTTCCTGAGAAGAAGGGGGAGAGTGCTATTCATGCGGTAACCGTGCTTGCCTGCAGGTTAGGCGTGCGGCTGGAGGAAAGCGACATCGTCTTTGCGGAGCGCGTGGGAGTCGCAAAGGGTGCAGGTGACGGTGGTGATATTCAACGCGCACGCCGTGTAGTGGTGCGCCTTGCGCGTCGGCGACTGCGAGATGAACTTTTGCAAGCAGCGCGCGTGCGCCGTACACTGACTGCGGAAGACACTGGACGAGTCTCTATTGGCGCTGAACCATCGCGTATATTTCTAAACGAAAGACTGACACGCACTAACCGCCAGCTTTTTCACCGCGTTCGTGAGGAATGCCGTAGGCTTCAGTGGCGGTTTTCCTGGACTAAGCGTGGACGAATTTATGCTCGGCAGTCTGTTCGATGTGAGGAGGACCTGACACGGATTTTTGGATCTTGCTCCGTTTGAAATTGTGGACTATTTTGGAGTGCTCTTTTGTAATTCTTTGTATTCTTGTATGTGGTATGATATATTTTTGTATAATTCTTACACCAATTGTATATATGACGTCTACCAAGTACCTTTCCATATATTACTTTTATCGTATGACTATATATGTATATTATGTTTATATTTTATTGTATTATATACGTTATCTTCACTTTCTACTCGTAATAATTTTTTATCCAACTTTGTATTTTGTTGTATATACTCTAACTCTGTGGAACGTTGTTTGTAGGGGTTTTATGATTAATGGTATATCTAGGTTTTTTATTTATTTTATTACGAAATATTCTTATGGGGGATATCGTATCGTTTTAAAAAAAAAGTTTAATGATAACTAAATATATCAAAATTGGTCTTTTTAATGCAGGCTCTCTAGGTACACGGCATGATGAATTTATTTTGGCTATGAGTGACTTATCCGTTGATATCATGGCAATTAATGAAACGTGGCTCCGTGAAGACGAGGACGGACGTGCCCCTGTTGTGCCAGGTTATCGTTTAAAACATATTCCGCGCCCTAAGACAGTGTGTGGCGGCCGCGGGGGTGGTGTCGGTTTTTACATTAAGCGTGGTTTGGTACTGTTAAATCCTGTGCACATCCTCTATCTCCATCAGTTGAACAAATGTGGGTAACTGTAAATATTAATTCTAAAAAACTAATAGTTGGGACAGCATATAGACCACCATGGATGAATGTTGACATTTTTTTGGACGCTCTGACAGAGTCTATCTCAGCATTCTCTCAATTTGACTTCATAGTTCTCTTAGGAGATTTTAATATTAATCTCTTAAATTTTTCTGACTGTAAAGTAAAATTATTTAATGATTTTTTACACTATACTAATCTGACTCAAATAATTACGAAACCTACACACGTACTTGACAACAGTGAAACTCTTATCGATTTAGTTTGCACAGATGCCCCTACCCGTGATACTCAAGTAACTTACATCCCTGATCTCGGAAGTCATGCACTAATTACTGTTGATATATATTTTAAAAAGGTAAAAGTAGTGCCTCCTTTCATAAAATTGCGATTCTTTACTGCCATAGATCACGATGTGTTTGATACTGTTCTTGAACGTACAAAATGGGATTATATAGACACATTTACCAACGTTAATGATATGATAACAATGTTTAATTTATACGTGTTGGGAATCTTTGATTTGTTCGCTCCTGAGAGAATTGTCGTTATTAGAGACCGTTCCTGTCCTTGGCTTACAGATACCGTTAAATTAATGATAGAATTGCGCAATAATAGTTACAACAGATATAAAATAAGTAAAAGTGAAAGACACAAAAAAATTTACAAGGATATGAAATCGGTTGTTAGGAGAGCTATCTATTCTGAAAAGAAAGCTTATTTTGAGGATGACATTAACACAAATCGTAAAGATCCTAAATTGCTTTGGAAAAAATTAAAAGTGGCTATTCAGCCTCATTCGAGTAACTTAAATATTAATGACTGTTGCAGTGACCCCAACAGTATTAATAAATTTTTCTTAACTATACCGGGTGGTACTAATTTCGTACCCTCATATCGTGATTTCTTTGAGTATAATAATTATAATAGTCATACCTTTTCTTTACATCCTATAAGTGAATATACAGTTACCCATATGATTCGTAAATTAAAATCGAATGCAACAGGCATAGACCACGTTGATTTAAAAATTATTACAGCAACCCTCCCCTATACAATAAAGGCCATTACTACGATAGTCAACTCATCTATAACAACTTCAACTGTCCCTGACCTCTGGAAAATTGCGGTTATAAAACCGATCCCAAAGAAAGCTATCCCAACTGGTATTCAAGACCTCAGGCCGATTAGTATACTTCCGTGTCTTTCTAAAATATTAGAGAAAGTTGTATCACTACAATTAACAGCCTATATAGAAAAATGTAATATTCTTTCTCAATTTCAGTCGGGTTTCCGTAAAAATAGAAGCACAACAACAGCGCTCTTAGACGTGGTTGACAATATACTATCGGCTCAGGATCAAGGCATGGGTACCTTGTTGACGCTTTTAGATTTTTCTCGTGCTTTTGATACCATAAACGTATCCCTGCTTTTATCTAAATTAAGGTATTATGGTTTTGATTCAGCTACTGTTGAATGGTTTCGTAGTTTTTTGAGTAACAGATTCCAATATGTGGAAATGGGGAATGGTATTGGTGATAAAGTTTCATCGAGCCTTATGCCAGTTGAGAGAGGTGTCCCACAAGGTTCAATTTTAGGACCTTTGTTGTTCATTCTGTATAGCTCTGACATCGTTAATAGTATCCAGCATTGCAAATTTCATCTATATGCAGACGATCTACAATTATATTTGCACTGTCTTCCGCGTGATACCATGGAAGCAGCACGTAGGATGAATCAAGACCTCGCCAGTGTAAAAGAATGGGCAGATGCTAACTGTTTGGTCTTAAATCCGAATAAGTCTAAGTTTATGGTTTTAGGATCAAAAAAACAAATTGTAAATATAAGGCTCAATCGACCCGCGATCATGTTATCCAACGAACCCATTGAGTGTGTATCAGAGTCTCGTAATCTTGGTTTACTTATGGATTCATCCCTGCGTTTTGAAAAGCATGTTCTGGAGGCAACACGTAATTGTATGTATCGACTTAAGCTTCTATATAATATTCGCCCGTACATTAGTACAGAAGTTAGAGTTATGCTATGTGAGTCGCTCATTCTGTCTAAATTAAATTATGCTGATATTGTGTATGACTCCTGTATTCGTAATAAAACAAAACGGCTTATACAGAGGGTACAGAATGCCTGCGCACGTTTTTGTTTTCATATTCCATCACGAACTCATATCACGCGTTTTTTAAACCAAGGACAACTCCTAAAAATGGAAAATAGGAGGCAGTTACACCTAGCCACACTATTATTCGGTGTGATAAAAACCGGGAAGCCTGAATATCTTTATGAGAAACTAGTTTGGGCAAGAGATCTGAATAGTTACAGAACTAGAGCTTCTAAGTATATGTTATGTACTCATCGCCATGTTACCACCTCATTTCGAGGCAGTTTTAAGTTCGCTGCTACCAAATGCTGGAACGACCTACCCCCTCCAATGCGCAATCTCAACGCATTACTTACATTTAAAATTCATTATAAAAAGTTTTTATTATTATCGCAATGCTTGTAAACTAAAGGTTTTGCATCCAATTTGAGTTGCATATACATATTTTTGTCACGCCTGCAATTGCTTCTCTTGTATGTTGTTTTATGTATCCTACTTTTTTATTTTATTAATTTCCCCTATATATATTATGAACCGTATTATTTTTGTACATTACTTACTATCCCTATATATATTATATCTTATAATTTTAATTCATATTTCTTATTTTTTACGCACCGTGACTTGCATTGGGTTCCAGCTGAAAATCAGCGCTAAGTGTTTCTCATAACGCTAGCATATGCTGAGCTGGACACCATTTCATAATGCATAGATATGCATATTTTTGTCCATTCTTGTATACTTGTATTTTATGTTATGCTTTATGAATAAAAATATTTCTTTCTTTCTTTCTTTCTTTCTTATAACTAGTTCTTTGATGTTCACTAGATGGCTCTTTTTGAGAAAAAGTGTTAAAAATCGGTTTCATTATTTTAATTCTTAAGTTATAGTAGTAATATTATGATAAAAACGTATTTTGGAGATTAGTAGATGGTTTAATTTAATTTTATAATTATTCACTTATAAATGTAATTATTTTAGATACAAAACTTTTCAATTCGTTCCACTTCAACATTTATATATTGGCGTCTCGTAGATACGAATTCTGCCAGTGTCAAGTTAGTTGTTCGTCAATAACATATCATTGTCAAGATATTATAAACTGTTTAAAATGTCAAAACTTATCGAATAGATAAACGCCCAGATTGGCCAGTTAAGTTTAACGGAGGTTTATCGTATGATTGCGTGTTCAGAAACCCAATTTGACAAGTTATCATACCAATAACGCTATTGTACAGATAAATGTGACTCAGAAACCGGGCATTAATTGATTAGTTTAATGATAATTCGTAGCAAAAGATTGAAAATCATACCAACAAAGTCGCCAGTTATCTGCTATATTTTTTTTGATATCAGGATTCGTGTACCTATTTTTTCCACTTCACTGCACCTTTGAGAGATCGTCCCTCCAACGATGTTGAAGCCATGATGGTTTTAGTTATAGCACGCTTTGATGCTACATCAAAAGATGTAGAAAGTTTGCACGATATTAGAGTATTTTCCAATGCACGCTTCATTTGGCATCATCCGTGAAAATCTGACTCGACATGTATTAGTATGTTTTTCGATCGCTCTTTTTAGATTTACTTTTAGTTTATTAGATCACACCGTCACTCAACGTGGAGTATGTGTGTTGTTAAAACACTGGATTATAGTCCAACAACAAACATTTACGACAACATTAACCGAACAATTTAATAGACTCACGATATTAGAGTATATTCCAATGCACACTTCACTAGGCATCGTCCTTGAATATCTGTCACAACATATTTTAGCGTAATTTTCGATTGCTCGTACTAAATTTGATTTTAGTTGCGTGGATCACACTCTCACTCAACGTGGAGTATGTGTGTCATTAAAACACTGGATTATAGTCCAACAACAAAAATGTACGACAACATTAACCGAACAATTTAATAGACTCACGATATTAGAGTATATTCCAATGCACACTTCACTAGGCATCGTCCTTGAATATCTGTCACAACATATTTTAGCGTAATTTTCGATTGCTCGTACTAAATTTGATTTTAGTTGCGTGGATCACGCTCTCACTCAACGTGGAGTATGTGTGTCATTAAAACACTGGATTATAGTCCAACAACAAAAATGTACGACAACATTAACCGCACAATTTAATAGACTCATGATATTAGAGTATATTCCAATGCACACTTCATTAGGCATTGTCCTTGAAAATCTGTCACAACATATATTAGTGTAATTTTCGATTGCTCGTACTAAATTTGATTTTAGTTGCGTGGATCACTTCACTCACTCTCACTTAACGTAAAGTACATCTGTGGTTAAAACACTAGACTACATTCTAATAGCAAAAATTTGCGACAAAATTAACCGCACAATTTTATAGACTCGTGATATAAAAGTATTTTCCAATGCCCGCTTCATTAGGCATCATCCTTGAATATCTGTTACAACATATTTTAATGTGCCTTTTGATTGCTCTTAATAAATTTACTTTTAGTTTCTTGGATCACACCGTCACTTATCATTAAGTACGTTTGTTGTTAAAACACTAGACTACATTCTAATAGCAAAAATTTGCCACAAAATTAACCACACAATTTAATAGAATCACGTTGTTAAAGTATTTGTCAATGCGCGTTTCATTAGGCATCTTCCTTGAACATCTGTCATAGTGGGCTTTTAGTTTCTTGGATCACATCGTCTCTTAACAAGAGTATGTCTATTTTGAATTTGTGGTTAAAACATTGGATTATTGTGCAATAATAAAAAATTGCGACAAAATTGACTACACAATTTAATAGACGAGAACACTGTAAAAAACATAAAAACAGTTCCGTTTTAGACTTGACAGAATATTTATTTATCTGATATTTTCAGAATGAATCGCGAACGGTCCCGGAATTAATCCCATTCATTAAGGAAGCGTCGGCACCGACGGAACAGCCAGCCAAACGTATTCAGACAGTAAGAGTCAAAGCGAATAACTTTAAAAATAAATTTGCTGGGCATCTTTTGCGTAATTAACATCCAGCATTCAGTTAGATAAAATGTATCTTTGATTAAACACTTTCATTAACTTTGATTAACGGGTTTTCTAATCTGCCATCGATTAAAATGAAGCTGCTGGTTACTTGCTAACAAGTAAGTGTTTGGATTTTAACTTGAAAATAGTAGTTAGGCATGGAACATATAATAATTCTATTACAATGTTCTCTCTCATAAAAAGGTCGGGTTCATTTTAAGAATAAACGCTCCATAGGTATTTTACCGTGGGAATGAGCAGCTGAGGTAAATAATATATTAATGTAACAAAAATAAATATATCCAGCAATTTAGGACATGAATCCTAGCGAAATATTAAAGAAAAAAATTCAGATCCTTAATACGTTATCTCTACCGATATATCTTTGAAAGTTAGTAGAAAATACATTAGGAAAAATTTAGAAAAGTAAATTTTAAATTACCGATGTAATTTCAGTGAAATAATCACAATTCCGTCTTACAGACATAATAAGAAATAAAGTTTCTTAGGCAATTTTTTTATATCATAGGAGGCAAACGAACAGGTGGGTCACCTGATGTTAAGTGATCAACACCGTCCATAGACACTTGCAACACCAGGGGAGTCGCAAGTGCGTTGCCAGCTTAGTTTTAGGGGAGTGGAGAGAGAGGGGAGGTAAGCTTCCAGCGCTCTCACTAACCGAACTAAACGCAACAATGGCAAGCACTGTTACTTCACGTCGGTTTTCTGTGAGAGGATGTAAGCCGACCCATTCATGCTGAGTCCAGTAATAGCTTCAGTGTGGCTCTATCGCCTACAAAGCGTGACTCTACCATCTACAAATGTTACCTGTAATGTTAGATTCTACAAAAGAGTTGCAAAACACATTACCGATTCGCTGGGCAATAAAATCAAGCGAAATAAAATATATATATATATATATATATATATATATGTGTGTGTGTGTGTGTATATATGTATATATATAACGCGAATTTAGCTGTGAAAAGATTATTACATAGTGAATAATTATGTAAATATAATGGAAATGTCTGGAATATCTACCTCCCTGTACACACACCAATAAATAATAACCGTACTCAATACTTGTACAGTTAAAAAAAGATATTTATATATTATATATATCTATATTTATATATTTATAAATCTGATCGAGTATCTTGCCGGGCTCTTCTTTGTTAATGGAATGTTTCTTGAATCTGTGTTTCGATTAAAGCCCTAAATTTAATCAAGCATTTTGCATTCAAATTTTAATTTGATATGATATCATAACAGGCTACCTAATATTCAGAAATTTATCACTTTATAATAAATGGTTCTAGAGTAATCAAGTGATCATAAATGAAAAGTGGGTAAATCTTTATATATAAATTATACCAACTATGGTAATAGAGTAGTAGGCTAGTCAATGTAAAGGTCTAAAAACGCAATGCCATACGTTAAGAAAATGTAGTAGGTGGTAGTTTTGACGTTCATAAGCGCCTTCTTAGGGCCTAAATTGAATAAAGCGTTTTTGAGTTGATTTGAAAAATAATAAATCTAAGATCCGTCCATTTAAAATGGTCACACAAAAAAATCCGTAACCATGTCCACTAAAATCCTACTGCAAATAACACTAGTGAATACACAGTTATTAACATGTTGGTTTAGTCTAAAGAAAAATAAAATTTACTTTCTGGACAACCCTAAAGAATTAACTGATCGTCAAATCCTGATCGTGAAATTTTGCATTCGCGTTGTTAGGGACTACAAAAAATTGAATGAATACTTGTTCGTCGCCTCATAATATAAAAAATACGGATTTCAATTCAATTTCATCTATTTTAAGCATATTGTCACAAACTCTTCACAACTATCGGTACCGTTCACAAAACATAATTGCAATTCTTCAATTTCTTTAATAATTTTACTTTTCGTGTGAAGGCAAGTCGGGCAACTAGTGTATAGCAAAATCCTAAAATACAATAACAACAGAAAAAATCAAACGAAAACAGAAGGTACGAGACACGCAAGGGTAATCGAGATAACATTCAAAAATACGAGAACAGGTTCCAGTGCCGACGGTACAAAGAGTGTATCGCTTGAGGCGCGGTTTAGTTGAAATTTGGTAGAACGGACGGCTGAAATGAAACAGAAGGCAAGATAATGAAAATAAGTAAGGGAGAATGGATATACTGAAATTTAATATACGATAATAGTCTCGAGATTCAAAAGTAACTCTTGAAATATGGCATGGAATTACAAAGCAGAAATGTTTCATTCAGTACATAATATTCAATATTATCTCTATAAACAACGCAGATGAGGTCGCGGGTGACATCCAGTATAAATTAAAATGTACAGTTTCTTCATTGTCATTCTCGTGGGAAGTTTTTAGTGTTACCCATACTAAGACAGTGTTTACAATTAGTAGATATATACCTCCTTTATTAAATCTGTATTCGGCATTTTGAAACGTGTATTTATTATTTCCACTATCGCTTTGCTAGTGTGAATTAAGACACTAGCTGGCGGCTTGCGGAGATACATTAGCTGAATTTGCAGTTTTCCACACGTGTCGTGGTAGTTTAATATCGTAATGATAACTAGTATTGAGAAGCTTTTATGCAGATTAAGAAGAGGCAGACACTCTAAATAAGAACGTTATGAAAGTTTTAATTTTAAAGCTTTAACTGAATCCATTATTATTTTTATTTTTTAAAATTTAGTTAATAAATCAAGTCCTTAACCACTCATCCATTATTATTTTTCATTCATCATCGGTTACAGATGTGATACGTTCGCAGATTACTGAATTGTATGGAATAGGCTATACCACACCGTGTCCTGCATTGATGTTACTTCATATCGTTTTAACTACAGAATTTTTTAATTAATATAGTTTGTAATTAAATTCATAGATGCAAAAATAAAAAATAATAATTTCATAAAAAAATGACAAATAGGTATTAATTTTCATGTAAGCGACTTCCATATTTTAAGGCAGGAAGCTCGTGATTTCTTGTCAAGAATAAAATCACTAACTAGTTTAAAAAAAGTAAGGAAATATAAAAACAACTTCGAAAACAGCAACTCTAAACGTATGTATCAGAACCTTTGTGGCTATAGTTATCTTACCTATTCTAGGACTGTTATAAGCTTACTAATACATAAGTCATTATACATTTCTTATTCGATTTTGAATAGTTCCCTTGCGTATCTTTGAAATCTATGGTCCAGTGCTAATGAAATAAAAATGGAACCTCCTTAATATTATCTTCTATCCAATAAATAAATCATTGTCCAAATCAATTTATAAATGACAAACTTTAGATGTAACAAACATAAAAAAAAAATACAACCGAATTAAGAACATCCTTTGTTTTGAAGTTGGGTTTAAATATAAAATAAGGAACAGTAATGTATAGCATACAATAAAGTCCACGATACATATATGTGACCTTACAATTAAAAATAAGCTAAATCCAAGTTTAGTCGTACCTAATATTTTACGTTACTGTACAAGTTAAATATTGAGATCATTAAAAAAACTAAAAGCCTTATGAACGACAAAATTGGAACTTCGTTCTCGGTGTATAAAAACTGGAAATCTTAAAAAATTAAGCATGTTATATGAACGATTCAAATTGGATTTAGCTGATTTTGAAATGTAACGATGAATATGTTCTGTTGAGAAATTGAATATTGCTGAAACAGCGACTACTGAGAACAGTACGACACTTCATTACAACAGTTGGTGTTCAACGTATCTTCAGAGTCAAAGGATTTGGAATTAAGTTTTAGCAGGAAGCAGTGCAAGCAAACTTCAGTTTTCGGAACTAGCGTATTCCTGTTTATTCCATGCCTTCCCTAAATTACATAGCAGCATGTTCCTCCTAGCATCTCACATGCAATTTACTAGAACAATATTTCTACTGTGCAAATATGTGTAAAAAATTGAATAGCTAGGTTTATACATAGGAAAATACTGGGGCTTCTATGGGAGCTTGTACAAACACCGCATCGACATATGTAGGTTAGAATTCTTGGGTCGAGGTTCGATGCCGGTGGTCGGCGCCGATGAATTGCGATGATGCAAATAGGTTGCGGCGAAACGAGGAGCGACACGAGTCGAGCGCGCGTGCGTCTTTCGCCTACGATATGTGCGAGCGAACTGGTCCGGCGTCACAATCACCGAGGGGATCGACAAACAAATCCTACCTTCGCTGACACTATTTTTCCTAATTGACTATTTACGCGGCCGCAACACCCCCCTTCTCCCCAAACACAGGCTAGCAACGCACTTTCGACTCCCCTGGTGTTGCTAGTGACTATGGGCGGCGGTGATCACTTAACATCTGGTAACACACGAGTCCGTTTGCCTCCTATGATATAAAAAAAAACCATCCTCAAATTGGAAATTTATCGCCGAACACCTGTTTATATGTTGCGGCAGTTGCACTTGAGAACCAATCCCCTCTAGATTTGGCGTGTTTACTATCTTAGACGACATCGACATTTAACATTAAGGGTGTTATTACAAAAGAGTTAAATACATATTGAATGCTTGCTTTAAAAAAGTTTTGATACCTACGTATTAAATGCACCGCGCTCGCTGAACGTTCGACATCTTGCTCTTCTATCTCTGTTTGGTTAGGTTAGACTTTTTTTTTCCCCTCTTGATTAACGTACCGCTTAAGTTGTATCTTCCTTCCCTTGTTTGTTATGGTACCACTAAGTTGTGCCATCTTGTAACCGCTGTGACTCACTACTTGTCACAGCTGTGGTGTAAATTCCCGACAGTGGTGGGGGCGCCCTATGTCACAATGGGAACCCGTGGAGAGAAGCACGGGCCACGGCCGCTGCTTCTGGAGGAAGCACGAGAGTGTGAGACATCCTCGAGACGTAGGTCGACCCACTGACCACCTACGGGCGACCTGAGCGCGTGACCAGGGCGCGGAGAATGCTTGCGCAATCCAAACCCTGGTTACATTTCGCGCCGTGCGGCCGGTGGGGTTTTTAGCCGGTATGAGTCGCAGCATAACCCTCCAGCTGTTGCCCCTGTCCCCAACGACAGCTGGAGGTGTATCCTATGCAGGATTTTCCCCACCTTAAAAAAAAATATTTAAAAAAAAAGGTTAAACTTGCGAAAAAGGATAACGCGATCTTGCCGCGGCAGCCGTCAGCAAGCGCAGTGCATTTAATACGTAAGTATCCAATTTTTTTTTAAAGCAAGTATTGAATACGTATTTAACTTGTTTGTAATAACACGGATAATGTATAAAGTAAACCTGCAGGCGTGTTAACCGATAAGCTATCAGAGTTTAAAATATTTTGGTGTAGCTCATTCACTGTACAAACACGAAAAATCTTGATAGGATATCTATCAATATTCTTTTAATGGCTTCCACGTATGTACATTTTTATTGTATAATTTTTATAATTTAGGTTTTCTTCTTAGACTATTATTATACAATGCATTACATACCTTGACATAATATCTATTATTTTTAGAGATGATCCATTGCCTTCTGTTTATATGAAGAACGTTACTGATTGTTGCTTGTCGCTTACTCAAACAGATAGAAGTGCTAGATTTATTGAGTTAAAAAATTTAACGTATTTTAAAAACTTTACATTTAATTACATTAAAACTCGACGTTTTAATTTCAAAAAAACTTTTGAAGCGAATCACAATCATTTTAAAATTGATATAAAAATTATTATTACGTAACTACGAATGCGCCACCACAAGTCGTCGTGTTTGTGACGTCATTATGTTAATACAGTTACACGATAGTACTGTAGCAAAGGTCTAAGTGTATTAACTAAAAATATTGTATCATGTGCAAGTCTTGACGACATTGTGACGTCATACGCGCTCGGGTCTTTCGGAAGCTGTCGGCGAATTCTAGATAATGAATTCAAAAATGTATTAAAAATTTTACTTACATTTAATCATGAGAACAAAAAAAAAATTGTGTTATAAAATGTAGGAATAGTTCCATTTAATATATATGTTATATTTAATAATAACATATATAACAATGTTGTCATCACTTGCACATGATACAGTATTTTTAGTTAATACACTTAGAACTTTAATACATTACTATCGTTTAACTGTATTAACATAATGACGTCACAAACACGACGACTTATGGTGGCGTATTCGTAGTTACGTAATAATAATAATACGTAGTAATAATAATTTTTATATATATAATATAATAAAAAAATAAATGTTTTTTGATAATCTAATGTTTGTCGATAATCTAATTGCCTGTATAAAGAAGAAACCATATTTAAACATTGAGCTTTTCAGAAGTACATAACTTATTATTAAAAACTATTAAAATATTTACAGCCAAAGATGGTTTCGAGCTATAGACGCCAAATTCGATAAACTGTGTTAAAAAAAACTTATCACAGTGATCGTATGTGGAATAAATCTTAATCCCAATAAATCTTCAATCGTTAATAAATCACCATAATTGCCATATAAATATTAATTTCCTAATTTAAATTGTTATTTATGTTTAAAACAGGATTATTATCATTATTGTGACATTAAAAACAAAATTTCGTAATTAATAATAATGAAATTACATTGTTTTGTCTAAATTAAACATATACTCAACCTTTATACATTTATTTTAAAGTAATATATCCATACAAAATGTTCTAACCCTTAAATCTCACTTAAACACAAAACTTCAGTGGACGTTATTCAAATAAGGCATTGTCTCAGGACCACTTCATTTGAAGGCAATGAGTTCTGTTAATATCTAACCCAAAGTACAACTTGGTTAAAGCTCTTTAATCTCCACCTGAAAAATAGCTTTTGTGAAAAACAATTTCGTCTTACAGAAAAAGTTTTGCCGCACTCATAGCCGCGTTATAAATCAGCTGTGGTCGGGGGCCGCGGGCCGGTAATACGAGACCTTTTGTGGCCTGAAGTGCCTTTTGTCCGCACGATTTTAACATTAAACTATGCAAAAAGTTTATCTTATTTGTTATATTATTTATAAATAACTTTTCTACTATTTCTACTATTATTAAACACTATTAAAAATATATTATTATCCTGACCTATGTAACTATTATTCTGGAGTGACTTTGGAAGAAGCAAATATAAACCACGGTAACGTAAACAAACATTCAGAAATATGTTAGAAGTATAAAGAAAAATAATCTTAAACGAAACTAATCGAACCCTAATAAGCAAATAGGATAAATACAGTTTCTTTTCTTTCCAAATTACTACACGTTGTTGAGCTTGATTTCACAGCGTCACCAAGATTTGGGGCATGCGTTTAAGGTACTCAGCCGAAATGGCAACATGCAAAAGGTAACAGGCCGAACCTAGCCATGCGAGCAAAGCTGCTAAGCTTCGTACATTTATCCATCAATGAGGCACAAATGCGTACCGTACGAACGCGTGCATTTGTTAATGCTAGAACTGCGCGGTAGCCCGCCTTTACCTTTAAGGCATGCTGGTCTGTAAATAATGTGGTTGAGAAGTAACTACTCAGTAGTATAAACACAAGGTCATTAGCATAAATACAATATCATATAATAATTAATCGCCTGTTCAATAGTATGGTAGCAACGCGATAACATATCTGATTGGATCTTTACGCTAGTGTAAATCCCGCTACAGTAAAATAACTTACGCTCTGAGATCTTAGCATGTTTCCTAGTAATCATGTGTAGGTGAGTTCCGGTAGCAACATTTATGAACCACGTCCTCCTCTCTACAGTTTAGGTTTAGCGAGCTTACCATGTTGGACTACACAGTCATTTAACATCAGAGGAGAGTGTGACCAATACAACATTAAAAAGACTTTTTGGTCGGTCACGTTAGTGTTGTAACTATGTATCCAGTTGCCGAGGTACATGTAAGCTTGCATGACAGTGATCACTGGCAATAAATTGTAGATCGTTCGGTGACCGTCTTTATTCTTCGATTTCATTATGTTTACTATTAGAAAGAAAGAAATGATTAGTTTAATGGAACCAGTAACACAATTTAATGATATATCTCTATACAGACGAATAAAGAAATTTTCAACAACTAGCAACTCCATATCAGATATAAGGATATAGCGAAGCCACTGCATTGTGCTTCGATAAAGAAAACAGTTCCTACAAACATACCAAGTGTTGGCAATCCTAGACAATAGAATAAATGCGAATATCATTTTATTTATATATTTCTTACATATTCACGTCGTATAAACATTGTAAGGAGTGCAGAAAAGAACATCATTTCATTCGGAAAAAATCACTGTACGCGAGAGATAGCTCAAATTTTCCTTAACGCGAACAAAAGCTAATGTTAACTCGTAAAATAAAAAGAAAATAAAATTTGAAAACCCAGTCGATATTGCGTAGGTGTTTGTTAATAATATATATTACGCATCGAATTCAAGTAGACAAGTAGGAACGCAAAACCGGTAAAGTGTATTGACCTTTAAATTTTTTTGCCAAAGTGATGGAATTCCGTTAGGCGTTCCCATCAATTTTAGCTCTTCGGTTGACACTTGATGTAGGTACCTACTTATTATATTCTCGTGGAAAAGAAAACGATAGATGTTTACGTAAATCTTATACTTGTAAAAAACGATTACTATAATAATCATTTACATATGGAAATATATTTTTATACTTTGGCCACTGCCTTATCTGATGTTAAACTACTATGTGATAATGTGATAAATTACTTACTTAGGAGGGGACTTGCTCTCAAGTGCAACTGCTGGAATACACCTATGGGTAGATGGCGACAGATTTTTAACTTGACCAGATTTTCAAGCTAACCAGACGAGCCTAGAAAAAACCCTACCAACTCGATATAGTTTCATTACCGGTGTTTTTCTTCACCGAAAGTTCCGAATTCTTCTTAACTAGTGGGCCCGGTAGACGTTGTCCCGGCCTGATTATAAAAAAAACCTTGACAAATTATATACTAAAACGTTCCTCATTAATCACTTTATCCACTGGCATGGCACTTTATCAACCGCATGAAAATCCGTTCAGTAGTTTTTGAATTTATCGCGAACAGACAGACAGACGCGGTTGGGGACTTTGTTTTATACTATGTAATGAAGATTTGACCCTACCTCTATTTATACCCCCTTGTTCCTTGTACCTCCAATTGTATCACTGCGGTAATCGAATCCGCTAACCACAGAATCATTGATATACAAAAACCCAAGATGCACACTTAACGTCTCACAACCGGCACACGAAAATGAGTGCATAATTTTGGATTATGCACTCATTTCAAATAGTCTCGCGTCGCTTGCATCCTTGTAAAAACAACTTTAAATCGTTCAGGTAAGGTTTAATTTGCAAAATCATAGGTTTATCGCATAACTATAACCACGTATGTATATTGGGGTTTTTTGCGACGGTTTTGAGCGCTACTTTTATTAGAGACTGTGTGTCTTGGGTTGTTATATGTCAATGCACAGAACCGATCGATTATTAAACTTAAACATTATTAATATGGAATACAAAATTAATGTTAACATAGATGTCACAATTAAAAAATTTGACTGTTCAAAAACACTATAAATTAAGTTTGAAGTTTAATAATTCTCCAATAACATATTGTGTTTTTGTTAACAAAGTTGAAGGTTCAGGTTGACTTTTGCGTTCCACCTAACGAGCATGGTTATCCCTATTAAATAATATAACATACCTATACCTGTTAACACATCTATTTTTGCCACAAAATAGTGGGTTTTAATTCGCACTAAGAACTTAGTTATTGTTTTGTTTACTGATCTCGTGGCGCACTGGTGATATAATTTTTGTGTGTTGAGCATTAGTGTAAGGTCTGTGTTTTCAATATATGTATTCGTATATATCAGTTGTTCGGTTATGATAGTATACTATTATGGATAGTTTAGCTTGAAATGGCTGTATATGAGACTTCCTCTGTCGTATAATTATCATAATGATTATATATTATGCTGCATAACTTATATTTACGCTTTCTATCTTGCATTTTATTCTATTCTATGAAATCGAAATTCGTAAAATTATGGCCGTCTTTTTCTATTGTGATTTCATTTCTTCATTAAAGATTTGGTGTCACAATTTACTTTATAATACCTTAACTAGCTACGCAAGGGTAATCAGCCATGTTTTTATATTAAGGTAGTCCTACAAAATTACAGTTTCTATAACTTGCTAGCAGAACCTTAATGACAAGGGAATTACGAGGTACAAGGTCTGACTCATATGAGAGCTCAGCGATTTTCAGTAGGTACAGAGTAACAGTTTTTGGGACTTTTATTCACTGTTTTACTAAGCCCGTATGATTTATACCTTCGTGATACGGTTAAATGAATTAATTGCTAAACCGTTGTGTTCTATTCTCGGAATAGTAACATTTTAGAGGCTTTATCTATCAACAATTGCAAATATGGACTTCTGATCTATATTTATGAGATTATGAAACCTGTATACATTTTATTTCTTTTAAAATTTATTTATGTTTTTTGTGTGAATAATTTTGTATCAAAACCGTACTTAATTCAGTCGGTTAAGTGCGTAGAATTATTAAATTTAGTTCAAACTCACTGTAAATTAATTGAAAATGATTGAGGCGACACCGGACCTCTGGATCGCTGGAGTTTAAATAAAAAGTCCACATAAATTTCAAAGGCGAAGGGTTTTTAATCACTGACATTTCATTTCAATTTAATTCTTATTTGATATCGTCACGGTTTCAATAAGCACCGTAGGTTTATTAATTTTGAAACAAACGTATGGAGGGCGAATTCTGTTTAAATGTTACTACAGAAGCATTTCTGCATGCAGAATCATGCATATGATTGATAGTTAATAAATATCGAGTATATTTACACTTTTTATCGTTACATATTTTACAGCCTGATATCTATACATACATATAATAAGAATGTAAATGTAACGCGCCTGTAGATTTTAGATTTATGTGAACAAAAATGTTGCGGTGTCTAGGAACAAGAAATAGAATAAATTTCAATCATTTTTAGAAATGTCTGTCTGTCTGTTTGTATGAACACGCATCATTGCTAAAGCACTGGGTTCACAATAAAACCTCATATAAGAAAACTATAAATCATATCCTCGGGAGTGACTTAGTCTTTGTTTCATTAAAATCGGTCCACTCTATCAAAGTTATTGTAATTTTAATGGCGCCGTGACTTAAGTATGAGAGAAAAGTAGATAAGCAAATGGACTAAATACGTTCAGATGACTTTATTAGTCATTGTTTTGTACATCAGTTTCCACGTGGACGAAGTCGCGGGCACTGCTAGTGATAAATAAAACGACAGGAGTCTGTCGTTGTGTACGCATCACACAAAAACTATTAGATGAATTTCGATATTTTATAGTTTTATTTCTTAGATACTTTTTATAAAGTTATTATAGTTTTAAAAAACTACGATTTAATAAGAACTAGACGTTCTGGGATCCTTACTGCGGGGAAGTGGGGCAAGATGTGTGTTGCATATGCATATAGCAACGCAGACAAAGTTCCTCGTGTCTGGTATCAAGAACTAAATATGCATCAATCTCATGACCTTTTCTCAAGACTTCCCATATTGATAGAGTATAATTCGAAACGTGAAGTCATATTAAATATAAGTGGATAACTTCTGTTCGAAATTTCTACTGTAATAATAATAATTTCTTTGTTTCAGGTACGTATTTCAATAAAATGGACAAGGAAGTATAAGTAAAAATTGCCGCCTTTTATTATCTGTTTTTTAATATATTTGGATGCAGAAAAAAATAAATTGAAATTCCGTGTAATATTCTATTTAGATTGTATTTTACGCGATAAAATGGTTTTTGGGTCAAATGATTTTATTACAGTACAGTAAGTCGCGATAGTGATTCAATGGCAACGTGTTAAAGAATTCGGGATGGCCTGGATCAACCCTCAATCGGGTAATTCCATACACCCATAATAGGCATATAACTAACCTGGGTTGTTATAAGTCGTTCTTACACACACGTACAAACAATTATTATAGATACGTTTATGGTGCAGTTGGAAGGGCCAAGAACACACTCACAAAAAAAAAGAATCCTTCAGCGCTCAGTCCGTCGTATATTACGACGAAAACTGATCATGTTAAAAAAAGGTCAGAGCCAGGTATTGCTATCTACCTACATATGAAAACTCCCAGACACCCGTTATAAGTGTAACGTAAGCAGTGCTAATGGGGTGACGCGAAATTACCTCAGCATGCACCGCCACGCAACGCCTCGGTAAAATTTAATAAGCGTATACTAGTTCTCACTACCAAAAATTATGCACCCACGTTATCCTCCTTTTGGTTAATCGCAGAGGTCAACCCATCGTTACTCTAATGGATAGGTTTCGCCCTGAGAGCACCGCCTACTTAATGGTGGTATGTGATCACTTTGATGGCTACAACGTTTGAGTTGAAAATTGTTTGCCAACTATTTATCGATGTGGTCTGATAGTTATACTTTAAAAAACAGGTCTTTTCAAGGCATTACTTATATGTTATTTGCAATTGAAAGTTACCTTAAATCGTAAGAAAGAGAAGTTGAACACCCCTGATAAGTTATAATCAAAGATTGGAATCTACACCCTCATCATAGCATCTAAATTCTATTCTATGATTTATTCAGCCATAAGACAACCACTTTTGGACATATGTCTTCCTCAGAGGACACCAATAGTTATCTACTAGTCTGGCGCTTCTCGTATCCAATGACTTTTAGTAACTTGCATCGGTTCGTCGGTCCATCTTGTCGTGGGTCTGTTAACGCTACATCGTTCGGTGCGTAGTCGCCATAATTCTTCAGTCTTATCATTCTTCTGTTTTACGAGTAATGTGTGATGTATGTTAGCGTCGGTATTTAGTCTTTGGCAGACTGGCTAAATCGTTTGAATATATTGTAAATAGAATGTCGTTCAAACAAATGAGCCATCGGGTATCTGTATAAATATCATATATATATGGAGTTAGAAATAAACAGACTATTTTACGAACTCCGAATTTTTTGTTTACGCTGTCCGTGTCAGTCTAAACTCTTATAGTAGTGAGCGTGAAACTCCTACATATGAATGGCTGTATGTTATAAACTAGTTTCGCATAGATTGTTCCTCTGTTAAGTCAAATTTATATTAGCGACGAGAACGGCCACTGTCTTTTAACTCTAGAAATTCTGAGGGCTATGTCGACAACTTTGATCGTTCTTTAGATATTTTCATACCTGATTCATCGTTAATAAAACGTTGTAGTCACATTAATATTTATCCTGATTTTCATATGTTATTCTAGAATGTAGACAATTGTATATCGCTTTCAGGTCTATGAAAATAAATTTACTTTTTAACGGTCGCGTTTAGTTGGTCGTGTAAATGTTGCTTATATTATTCTCACGTATATAAATTTAGTGTTTTCCTCGATGTTTGTAGCCTACGCTGGTCATTAAATAAATCAAGTCAACTCTACCAAACCTATTGTTTGATATTTAAAGTGAAGTATGGTAAAGAGGAGTTTTATAGCGTAATTCGTTAAATGTAACTGCTTTTGGCAAATGTATATTTTTCTAAAAATATTATACAGCTCTGACGAACGTACTGTTTTATGGGATATTTTTCGAGAAATTAAGTATTGATATTTGACAGAACGGGAGGTATTTTGTCACAAGTTATGAAATTAATTGAAAAAAATATAGTGTCTTTTCCTCTGGAATTAATCAATGCCCAAGCTATGTTTGCTGTCCATTTCATGTTATATATAATGCGAATACTCACAAAACAAAAAAATATCACTTGAACAAGAGCCCTCGCGGTACTGTAACTCTGAAGCATTGAATGTCAATATATAAAGGATCTTTGTGATAAAACACGTTTTAATACGGTGTAGGAACTCCATTCTCACGTTTACGTGCTAGTAACCTTTTTACTGCAACTCTCACTGCGCGTTATAAAATATATTAGAAAATCTCAGATGGAACGATTTCAGTTTTTGCATTGTCATGAGCTACGAAATCTGTCATTGGTAATTTATATCGTGAGTGTATAATTATTAAATGTTTTCCTAAACGGTACCCATAGTTACTCACATTTTAAAGGATTTTAACAAGACTAATAAAATTAACGACAGCAGAAAAAAGGTGCCGAACAAGAGTCTTCTTCTTCTTCTTACCCTTATCCCACCTAAGTAGGGTCGGTACAACATGTTTGTCATGCTGTGGTATATATGATTTGGCTAAATTTTTACGATCGGCCGCCTGTCTGACATCAACCCTCCTTGGGATTATTTTGTTGTACAATTGTATTTATGATTATTATTATATAGTTACGAAGTCTGATGGGATCTTTTACCCTTACAATTTTTCTGTTGGCTTTAGCTTTGGTAGGCTATTTATAGTGGCTGCTTGAGCGGCACCACCGTTCCGGTTAAAAACGAAGTTCTTCAAGATTATGGTTTGCTTGCTATATTGCCGTTTTTATGTAACAGAAAACTAGCCAACTTTAGACTATTCCCGAGGACTGCGTTTTCGGGTTTTTTTTTCAGGATGCGTTTTTTCCTTCGAACTGACTACGCTATTGACCAAGCAAGGTCTTAACAGCTTCACCGGACTACTAAGGCGAGCGCTTAAGGCACTCAGCCGATTTTATTTTAACAACTAGCTCAAGGGTGCGCGGCACACCTCGGCTTTGGCTGTTGCCTGATACATACAATTCGCGACCTATGTGAGCTAACCTAAGCTAAGCTAACTATTCATACATATATGAGTTGTTGAAACATATATGTGTACCAAGCATACATAACTCAATAACTCTTATATATATTTCGTATCGGATAATATTCTAAACTATTTCAGTTTGATAAGGGAAAAAAGATAAGACCCTTCCACTTGCATGTGTAAGCGTGTATGCGTGCACGTGTCTGGAGGTGATATGTGTAATGTTGTCGCAGTGATGTAAGATTTTGTGTCACTGTATCGCGCGAGCAGCGTACTCAAGGGCTCCACGCCGAGGGAACGGACCTAGGCTTGAGCAGCTGCCGAGGGGGCCTAGTCTGGTGTGCGGGAGGGAAATTTATCCCTAGACCACAGCGGCGTGATCTGTGGTTACGCGGGCGTGGGCGTGAGTACGCTCTGTTTGGAGAGACAGGCTGGTACTGATCGTTCACTGCCGTTATTTCATCGGGAGGGTCGCTAAAAATATGTCGCGGGCGTCTTTTATCAACGCGCAGCGTTTGGTACGGGTTCGTATTTTGCGGCGGATACCACTAACGGACTGGGATGATTCGCGGCTTTTTCAAAATAACTAATCGTAAGTGGTTTTACGTACGCCCAGATAGAAGGCATCTCTAGGTCCCTATGTAGATCAACTCTCCGGATGTACCGCGGGGCACCGGTCACTTTACGTAAAACGCGGTTTTGAAGAACCTTTCAGGATTCGTGGTTTCAGAGTTTTCTCAGCAATAATAATATAACATTAGATACAATAAACTACTATAATAATATAAAATATGAAAACTATAATAGAAAAATAAATTCAAATAAAATGACATGCCGAACAAGAGTCTGCAGAAAAATAAAACGGAACCCTGAGTAGGTAAGTTCTACTCGTCACCCGTCTGATATTTTATGCTCATCTTTCGGATTTTTTATTGAGTTTGCAATGCAGTTGGCTACAATTTCAGTAATTTCCTTTACAACTCAGGTATGTTTAAGTTGATAGATACGAGAAAGGACAGTAGGTGGTAGAGCCACGCTGAAGCTATTGTTGGTTTCAGCATGAATGGATCGGCTCGCCCGGAGTAGTACCACCCTCTCATAGAAAACCGACGTGAAGTAACAGTGCTTGCAATCGGTCATTAAAACAATAACGATATAGAATGAATTTCAAAAGTATAAGATAATATAAATGATGGAAATTGTGTTTGAAGGAATACGATTTCCATACATCAGTAACACCCGTCATAACGATACAGTGAAGCAATAGCTCAGTGGTTAGCGTGTCCCATCACAGCGTCGAACGAAACGTTAAATCCTAGCGAATGAGCTGAAAAGCTTTCGATGATGGAAAACATCGCGAAACGATAGCATGGTGATATATCTTTTTCTAGCCTGGTTAGCTACCATCCTCAAGTTGAAGATCTGTCGCCAAACACCTATATGTGTGTTTCAGCAGTTGCACTTGAGAGCCAGTTCCTCTAGGCTTAGCATGTTTTCCATCTTGGACCACATTGTCACCTAACATTACTGGAGATTGTGGTCACACACTATAAAACCTATACCGTGTTATTACAAAAAAGTTAAATACGTACTGAATACTTGCTTTAAAAAGTTTGGGTACTTTCGTATTGAATGCACCGCGCTCGCCGACCGCAGCCGCGGCAAGATCGCGTTATCCTGTAACGCAAGTCTAAACTGACCTAACCAAAACGAGATAAAAGAGCAAGTTGTCGAACGATCGGCGAGTGCGTGTAGTCCGGTTAAGCTGTTAAGACCTTGCTAGGTCAATAGCGTAGTAAGTTCGTGAAAAAAAAAAATGGCGAGCGCGGTGCATTTAATACGTAAGTACCCAAACTTTTTTAAAGCAAGTATTCAATACGTATTTAACTTTTTTGTAATAACACGGATAAAGTTTATAAAAAAACTCTTAAGTTTATCACGTTCCGATGTATAGGTATGGAATAGTTAAGAAGGGTGGTACAGTGTTTGTGCTTGATTGAGTCAGTACTACCACGCCTTATAAGCCCACAATAATTATTCTCTTTTCATTAGTGCCATTTCTAATACTAATGGAATATAGATCTCTTGATTGATGGATATTGTATTAACTTCAGTACAATCACTTTTTTGTCCTACAATAAAACAAAAAATAGGTCTCGAAACTTTCACTTACATAATATTCTGACTAAAATTAATATTCTAATATTGTAATTAGGTTTGAGAGTTTATCGAATTCGATATTTCAAACTAATTTATTTACCAAACTTACTGCTGTTTTAAATAACGAATTATTTTAGTAATGTCTGTAATAATCATTTCAAGTTTGAGGAATAATTTTCTTTAGGCAGTAACATTTGGTAGTCGAATACTGAATAGTTAGACCTAAAATTATTTCATAAAATTATTCATTTATGGTTGAAGTTTTCTGTATTATATTTGAATAAATCATAGTTAACTGTAAAGTACATAAACTAAATAATACTAGTGGGCGCCCAGTGATCGACATTCGACCATAGTTCATTGATTTTTTAAAGTTTGAACTTTATTAGGGTTCTTTTGTCAAAGGGTATACCTCTATAACCAAAGTTTTTCATCATGGCTACTCAGTTGTTTAGCACTTTTTTTTTATTATATAAACATAAAAATAATCTATCTCTAAATTAAAATTGAGCTTGAATTTGAATTGCTTTACTCTTATGACAACATGAAGCAAAGTGACATGAAGTGAAAGCAGTCCTGTCACCTAAAAATTTTGACATTCAATAAGACCAAAGAGAATAATAATTATTTCAATGGTTCCATAAATTTCCTAAAGATAAATCATTTATCAAAGAAGTATTAATATATATTATGAATTTACACATTATATTATTATAAAATTAACCTACAATTTGACCAGTTGATTTCAAAGGGCATGTAAGGAATGCAACGTCAATCATGTTAAAAATATTGAAAAGGTAATTGGAACATAACAGTAAAATGACGGATGTCAAAATGTCTTTTTCATTTACACGTGTGTATATGTTGTTTAAAATTCAAGCAGCAATGTGAGTAATGTATATTTTAATTAATTTAATATGCTTGTAATGCATTTTATATAAAAAAATAGCTTTGTGTACTTTTCCTCCATATAAACTTTAACTATGCAAAATTTCACGTTCATCCGTTCACGCAATTCGCTTAAAAAGGGGTACAAAGTTTTGGCTTCACGTATTAATATATAAGATATCTGACAACTATAAACAGTAATAATGGCTATATCAATATTTAATTACATTGTTATTTTCAACAAGCTGTTATAATTTTCTGACAATTACTTTGCTGTTGGTAATTTGCTATTTTATATCATATTGTAATTTCTAACAATAACATGCCATTAAATTTATATTCGTTGTTTGTGTGGCGATGTTCAGTTTGAACAATGCCAAAAACCCTCTCTTTCATAATTTCTCTTGCATTATGTTTGTTTGTTCCGACATAGCGATATACCGGCCAACAGTTGTCACTGACAATGATAATAACGAATAAGAGGTAATTAGATCAATATATGATATCTCCAATAATTTGTTATCCATTGCGTTAGAAAAACGCATTATATATTATTATAGAGACCGTCTTTATTATCGACTTATTTTTGTCTTGTCTTTTCTATGTTGTCTAGAATCGGGTAAGGTTTTGTTTAAAGTTAATACGGTCTACTGCAATATTTTTGAAGTGAAAACTTCTAGAGGCACATTGAGTGGTAATTTTAGCAGGAGATAAATTTATAATTTCGCGTCATGACATGCTACGTAAGCGTGACCGGCCGTATAGCGCTTGCGCGGCTTGCGTGAAACTAACAACGCGTAGTATAGCGCCCTGTGTATGTCTAATATTGTTGTTTTGTATTGAGTTTGCGCAGTACATCATATGATTAAGTAATAAACTGTATGAAAATGTTTATAATTAATTATTTTTCGGAGTGCCAATAGATGTGAAGCCAGACTAATGTTAATAATTTCAATATACATATTATGAAATGTAAATAATTCATATTACAGTTCATTTAACAATTCAAAAGAGAACACAGTTATTTCGTTGTTTTGAGTTTCCACTAAGGACTGCCTCGACTTTTTTTGTATAAGCACCAAAGAGGTTTGCGTTGAAAATATATTTATTAAAACAACCCCGGGATGTGCAAGAGTTGGGTTATAAATAAAAGTGAATGTAATTGTGGCAAGGCTGAGGGAGCGATCCTCGCCGGCCGCCGCGCCATTGCTACCGTCCCAGAAAATATGCAACTTTGTTTGGGAGTCATTCGTATGCGAATTGCGTCCCGGCTCTGTTCGTTCCCTTTATTGTTTCGCTTACAACATGATCTAAGGAAGGATACTCACTGCCATCTGTAATTGAAGATTTTATTAGGATTATGTATATTTTGTTTATATATATCTTTAGCTTTTTTATACGATTAGAGCCACGCATAGACGGATCACCTGATGGTAAGTTATCACTACCGCCCATGGATACCTGGGACACCAGGGGCATCACAGATGCGTTGCAGGCCTTTGAGGTATAAATAGATTTATTTTTTGAAGATTTGTAAGTTATATTGTTCTGTAAACACTGCTACTGGGAGTTCATTGTAGAACTACATATCGACGCACCGAAACCGCACAGAGGCACTTCCAATCATCAGGCCAGGATTTAATTCGTGCGAGTCTTCGGTAAAGGACCACAACAGACACCCCCCACCCCGGGACTAACGAAGAGCACATCTCCAGCCCAAGGTCCCCCACAGAACCGCCACATCTCAGGAACAAAGCGTAGGCCCCACCCAAATAAAACAGTGTCCTGTGTGCTTCCCACAGCAAATGTTCAACCGATAAACCGTCGTGCTCTAACACCAATTAACTTATATATTTATTCGCAGTTTCCATTTAAACTCAATTTTATGCTAAAACCAAAAACAAAACTTGATATTAAACTGTGTATACACTTACAAAGCACTCAGTCATGCACATTTAACAAACAATATATCAAACAAAACAAACACAAAAGACATAAAAAGTTGTTCTAACTTTCAAAAAAAAATGAAAAACCAGTGCATGACCGGTGCCGAAACATAAGATGACACGGAGTAAAACTTCAACAAATGGACACTAAACCCCTTTGTTTTATTCATGCCGTTCTTGACTTCACTTTTACTTCATCCGTTGGTCATTGACACTATGCTTTAACATAGAGGATTGAGTATATTTTTTATATTTTTCTAGATAATTAGGTTAAATATTAAGCACCTATTTTTTCCTTGATTTAGAACGAGAGTCGAGTGCGGAGTATCCTCAATAAATATTGCTACTGTCTAAACTTTCAGCCTGTATAACTAAGTTTATAGTGTCTACCTGTCCTGCCCCCCTTACTTTTTCAAAACTATTCAACGGATTTCGATAAGGTTTTCACTAATGTTTTACTATAAAAGAATTATCACAATATCTTCGTTTCATATAAGGTTATTCAAGTTTTCAGAAAGCACATTTTTTATAAGCACTACACTTTCAGCAATGTATGTTTTCTTGCCTTGGAGAAATGGAGCAAGCGGTTTAGTGCTTATGCGCAGGATAGGGGAACTATTTTTTCCTTTTTTATTTTTTTCCACTGTACATAAAAAGTAATAAACAACGCAGAGGAAGCCTCGTGGCTCGTGATCGTGCATCAGCTCGTGAATAAATAAATAAATACGGTGGTTCGCGACTTAATATTCTTGAGTTTAGTGAAAGGAAGTTTCTTAGTTCGATTTTCATATATCTATTTTACTTTATTTACAAAAGAAAAAAAAAGAGATTATGTTATATAGGGCACGTATATAAACTAGAAAGAAAAAAACAATGAAAGGGTGAAGGTCTTATTGTTATGTTTAAGTATTTCCGGTTAGAGCGGTAATTAAAAGAAAAACGTAATATAATTTATATTAATTATAGTTGTCTATCGTTCCCAATCTGACGTGAATCATTCGTATTTACAATATACGTGAATTAATTGTAAAAAATAACGATATGTTTGCTGTGTGAAAACAGTGAGTGTACGCCTTTATATGATTTTCCAGTTTACAGATAAGGGATTGTTTTGTTATTCATAAGTTTTATTCAAACATGTGCTCAAAATGTTTATCGATTTTCAACGCACGAGAGATGATTAACATAGGGAAAGTTAATAGTTACTTATTTTATCAAAATATATTGTTGTTGTAACACATGTAACGTAATACAGTAATTTTTTTAAATAAATTCTATTACCTATTTAATGTAAAAATTTAAAAGGCTATCTAACATTACGCCACTACCCTTAGGAAAGAAGCAATTGCAGTTAAAAATGTAGGTTAGAATGTATGTTAAGCGCTAAGCCGAGAATTAAACAACGGGCGTATAACTAGGTGTTACGGGAGCCGGCAGCAGATTGGCTGCCCGATGCGAACCGATTATAACCGAGAAAATCCAAACAGTGAATGCCTGTGTCAGTGAAGTAGCACGCTGCGTAGCTGAGTCGCGTGGTCGATTCTTAAGTGAAAAGTCGTGCTTTATATAGAACTAGCGGGCCCGGCAGACGTTGTCCCACCCTGATTATAAAAAAATCCTGAACAAATTATATACCAAAACGTTCCTCGTGAATCACTTTATCCATTGGTGAAAACCCCATAAATATCCGTTTAGTAGTTTTTGAGTTTATCGCGAACAGACAGACAGACAGACGCGGTAGGGGACTTTGTTTTATACTATGTAATGATATATATAAGGCTACTTAACTGGGTTGACAGTAATTCATAATTTGAAAATTATATGCGAGTAAAACTGCAATCTACCGCTGTTATAATATCAATATGTACATATGTTAACTTGATTATTTATTAGTTAAACACAGTTGAACGGGTTCTAATGAAATGCAGCATAAAAATAGATCATATTGTGTTACAAGACTTGGATACTGGTGGCGCCGTTGCGTTGTCGACGCCACCGAAGGGGAGGGGTTTCTATGCTAATTTAAGTGGACTGTATATGCGGGGGGTGCTATATTTGATATTCAACTATTGCGATCAGCTACGAAGAGGGAGACAAGGGTAGGAAGGAAACTTGGCACATACCTTGCGGCGCTGCAGTTTCCACGTGGCTAGCCGGCTAGGTGATTCTCGTTGCTCTCCACTGGGTTTTCTCCCACACAACACTTATTGTTTATAATGTATATATATGCGGAGCGATGCGTTATTTCTCACTCGACCAGGCGAAAATTCAAACTATTTGCATGCGGCGCGGCGCGGCGCGGAAACAACATTAATGATAGTAGTGGTGGCGCGTTCGACGCGCTACCGAATATAAGCATGTGCCATAGGAAGGGGTAATTGAGCGGGGCTGGAAAGTGTCACGATCTGATCACAATAATGCGGGAATTTCAAATATATATAAAGCGGCGCAACCAGATACCATACTTTGATCGGGTTGGTAATAACTGCTTAAAAGATATTATTAACATGTACAATTTTGAAATAATAATACGTTCTTAGAATGATGAATGGTGTGTTAATTCGGATTAATATAAGATATGTGTATATATGCGTTAAGTTTCCAATGGTGCTCCTGTAACTAACTTTGTACGTACCGAATTCAGAAGTTGATTACGAGTCGAGCGGAAATTCGCTAAATAATTAAAGAAGATGTAATATTCTGCACTATATAATTAATTTTGACAGTAATTATGCAGTAAGGAAGAGATTTTGAATCGACTATATATAACCGGTAAAAATCTAAAATGTAATTTAGTTAAAAATCTCAATCTCATATTATTTATTGAGTTAGGAAAGTTGTACCTATGTAGTCCTCACGTCACTCGTTTATGATTAACAAGCGACCTGCATCGATTTTGCACGAGTGCAATGTACTGATGTCATAAGCGTCTAATGCCCGGTTTCTGAGGTACTTTAATCGTAGTTTATGTATTCAATAGCGTTATCGATTCGATAACTTGTCAGATTGCGTTTCTGAACGATAAATATCAGTAAAACTCAACAGGCTATTTGACAGTTTATCTTATAGATAACTTCGTTCAGTCAATAACTATTGGTAGTTTAACCGAGTTTCTCAGTAACCGGACATTAGGAATTTATGCAACCAGTGGGTTACCAGTTAATAATAATGCCGGTTCATAAGGTTTCTGCTGCTGGAATAAAGGCCTTTCCCTTAGCGAAGGTAAAGGCGTAATCATCACGCGAGTTCACAATATGTTGGCGACATAAAACACAGGGAAAGCTTTTGTTCTAAACTTTTCTCACACATGAATACACTACAAGAATATTCCTCGGGTTTAAAGGTTCAGATATTCATGGATACAAATTAGGATTCAAGTCTGCGTACATCAAATCGTTATTCCGCCTGCCAAGCATTCGACCACGGTACATAATCTTATTATTCATGATAATCAACAACTTTCTGATTATTCAATTTACATAAACTAGAACTTGAAATATCATCACGTCTATACATATAATAAGAATGTAAATCTAACGAGTCTGTAGTTTTTTTGATTTTCGTGAAAACAATTGTCGTATGTGTCTAGGAATAAGTAGTAAAATACATTTGGTAGGTGGTAGAGCCACGCTGAAACTATTACTGGTTTCAGCGTAAATGGGTCGGCTTGCCCGGGGTAGTACCACCCTCTCACAGAAAACCGACGTGAAGTAACAGTGCTTGCATTGTTGCGTTTCGTTCGGTCAGTGAGAACGCCGGACACCCACCTCCCCTCCCCTTCCACTTTCCCCTTCCCTTCCTCCCCCCCTCCCTACACAGGCTGGCAACGCACTTGCGACTCCTCTGGTGTTGCAAGTGTCTATGGACGGTGGTGATCACTTACATCAGGTGACCCACCTGTTCGTTTGCCTCCTATGATATAAAAAAAAAAAAAAAACATTTCAATCAGTTTTAGAAATGTCTGTCTGTCTGTTCGTATGGACACGCATCACTGCTAAAGTACTGCATTCACAATAAAACCTCACCAAAAAAATCCTAAAGCATATCCTTGAGTAACATTTAGTCTTTGTTTCATTAAAATCAGTTCACGCTATCAAAAGTTATTGTAATTTTAATTACGACGCGACTTAAGTACAAGACGAATCAGATAAGCAAATGGATTTGATACATTACAATGGTTTTATTAATCGCTGTTTTTTACATAAGGTATTACGGCTAGTCTATATAAATAAAAACCAATTGCTGGATATATGTGTGCGTATAACTTCAGAACAGCTACTACGTCTATTTGGGTAATTATTGTTTCGTTAATTTTGTAACTGTTAGGACAAGGTTTGTATGAAAGAAAATATTTGAAACATCTTTTAAAAAAGTGAAAAAATTAGATTAAACAATCCCCATATAAAAAGTTTGTGAGTGAGTGCGACAGAAGACAGCAGGGAGTTCTTCACCAGTTTATTTGGTAAACTAGCGGCCCGCTCCGGCTTCGCACGGGTATAAAATATATAGCCTATGTCATTCACTGAAAAAATGATTAAAATCGACCCAGTAGTTTTGATTTATTCATTACTGCCCGTGGCCCGCCTGCGTTTGTTGCAATGTAAGCGGAAAAAATGTAATTATTTACAACATCACATTAGAACCCAAAAATACAACCCAAACACAACCCAAACACAAACACAAATACAACCTCAAAAATAACAGTATTTCTTCACTATTTAATGGATGTTATTATAGATATAAACCTTCCTCTTCAATCACTCTATCTATTAAAAAAAACCGCATCAAAATCCGTTGCGTAGTTTTAAAGATTTAAGCATACATAGGGATATAGGGACAGAGAAAGCGACTTTGTTTTATACTATGTAGTGATGTACTGTTAGGGGCAAGTTTAGTCTCATTTTCTTCGTTATTACAATGAATATTTTTGAAGTAAACTAGAATATCTACTTGAATTTTACTGAACGCCGAGCATTGTATTAAGGCATTTAAAAAACTTCGCCGTGTTGAGCTAAACGTAATCAGAATAAATGATTCAGTGCTCAAGTTTCACGTCTCAAAGGCTGTATCCACTTGAGTTCTCGTTTGTGACTTTGAAGGAGATTTTTCCCGTTTTCGCTCGTCTCTACTTTGTCTAGCTGAAACTGCGGTAATGCGACTTTGGGAATGCTAATCTGAATTGACTACCGTAAAATCGCAGTTTAATCAATTACCATTAGTTCGCCTCTGTTATATTACACAAGTAATTGGTGCTAACAACTTTGTTCTGAAGAAAAATTGTGAATAAAAAAGAAAGAAATTTATATATTTCTTACTTACACATGTATGTATTTAACTGAACAACTCAATAACCTAATAATATAACCAAAAAATTGTAGTATTTCTCGAATCATTTTCCTATGAATATTTGTAGTTGTTGTATTGCACGGTTGTCTAGATTGAAAATAAGAATATCAATAACGAATATGAATGAATGAAATGATGATAGCTTATTAGTTTATTTTTTTAACCTAAGGAAATCCCTTATGGATACGCCATCCTCCCGAGGGAGAGGGTGGGTTATGTCCGACTCGTACGTACTCCATGATGGTACAATGCTACTCAACCTTGTAGAGCCGCCCCAACGGTCCACCTGGCGGATGGTGACCGTCGGGCACCTACCTACAGAGAGGCAGACTGAGTACACACGAGCTGCCTCCCCTCATCTGCCAGACATATGCAATGAGGAGAGGGGCCCCCAGGCTCATCCCCTCAGGTCCGGCTACGGTGGCGGGAGAAGTTAGGAAAAGCGCCGCCTTCTACCGTCGGTCTTCTGTTGGCGGAGGGGGTTTAGATGGTTTACCTCGCGGGCCCTCTCCGCCGTCTCCTTCTGCGAGATAACCTCCTCCAAAACCACGCTCGGCAGCGACAAATCACGTCCTACCTCCGCAGCCAGAGTGTGGCGCTGTCTCTCCCTCGCAGCACACTCAGACAGACGTGTTCTTACACGACGTCAATTAACTTAGGATCGAATCTTTGTAAATGAGCCGGAGATTTCAGTAAAGGAAAACACCATGATGAAACTATAGCATGGTAGAGATTTTTCTAAGCTCGTTTGGTTTGATACACAAACACGCCACGAGCGAACGTGACAGCCACGAGTTGAAAATATATCGCGAAGCATTTGTAGGTATGTTCCGGCAGCTGCAATTTAAAGCCAGTTCTTTCTGGGTTTGACGGGTAACCAGCTTGGACCGTGATATCATTTAACACTAAGTGAGATTGTAGTTAAACCCTAAAGCCTATAAAGCAGGGTTTCCTAAACCATTGTGAGCAAGAGACCCCTTTTCAAAATTGAACTGATATCTCAAACTCCCATAGTCAAATTACTTTTAATTCGCGTATATACGTCAAATACGAAACAAGTTTAGTCCGTTGAAACTGTGAAGGGCCAAAAAAACAGAGCAAGTCCACCTGAAAGATTTGTACACTCGAACACATTATCATGCATGAACTTGCCTACGCCTATTAATTTGCCGTTTTTCATCTTGTACGATCTTGTGCACGCTTATCGTATTGATGAGCTTTTGAAAAGTACAACAATGATACTTCCTACTAAAATAGTAATCATTCTTATAACAAATCGGTACACGTAACACAACTTATATAGTAACTTGAGAGTTTCATATAGGAACTGGTGTCAATAGTGGTCGATTTTTAGACCACGTCGACCGTCAGTTTCAATATTTGTTTATGGACACCCCTGGGAAAACTCTGTTATAGAGTACAAAAATATATCTCGCGATAGTTATGTCTAATTTCATTAAGAATAATATTGATTAATCTTCTATCTATCTATCTTCTATAATATCTATAATAAAACTGTGACAAAGCCAAATCTGTACATTAAATATTTTTTGAAAATTTTGATCGGGGTAGACTCTGTTATCGTATCGTTATAGCCAAAAATAATCCTTTTACAATTTTTTTTCTTCTTCCTTTCCCTCTTCCATTTTTTTCCACTATTTTTTATTTTATTTTATATATTTTTTTTTTTTTTTCTTACATATTTCCCTCCTCTTCCTCCTTCTCTTTCTCTCCTTTCTCTCTCCCCCCCCTCTTTATTTTTACTTTTTTTTTATATTTTTCCTGTTATTTATTTTTTTAATTTTTTTTTTTTATTTTTTTTTTTTTTTTATTTAACAAAGGATTTTCCCTTTATGGAAGAAATAAATATTTTTTTTTTATTTATTTTTTTTTTTTTTTTTTTTTTTTTTTTTTTTTTTTTTTTTTTATAACATATTTTATTAAAAAATAAAATTTTTTTCCCTTTACTTTTTTAAAAAAATAAAAAAAAAAAAATCCCCGGGATTCTACCCTCCTCCTCCACCGGACCACATATTTTCCATTAATTTTTATTTAAGCTCCGCCTTTTTAACTTTTTTTTTCGTAATTATCATCCTCTTATGAAAAAGATATGTGTAAACGAAATTTTCACTTTTTTGTTTTTATTTTTTTTTTTTTTTATAAAAAATTTTTTTTAAACAAAGGTGACAAGATTTTTTCCTAAAACATAAACCTAGATAATAGTTACATTGCATTGTAGAAGATGAATCACAATTAAAGTTTTATCAGTACGTGTGTTGTTTCGATATTTGATAAAATTAGTTTTCTAAATATTGTTGAGTCTTGAAGTAGTTGAGTTTGTGAATCTACGATTAGAATAATCAGTTGAGGTGTTTGCAGTTACTTTTTTTCTCAACTACCACGCTATTGACCTAGCAAGGTCTTAACAGCTTCACCGGACTACTGTTTCAGTACTATGTTGTATTTATACTAATATTAAAAAGAGAGGTAAAGTTTTGTTTTCGAGGAATGCTTGGTACAGCTGATCCGATTTCAAAAATTTTCATTGTTGGAAAGGTATATTGTAAAAAGTAAAATAAATTTGACAAAATCAAAATTGAATGCAGATCTCACGTATACTTTACAAATACTTATAAAACAAACAACTAAAACAAAATGAAAATGTAATATAGATAAAGTTTAATTTTTACAGTATGTTAAGTGATGAAGTTACAAGGGGTACTGGAAAGACATTTATCGGCAATATATGTAAGTTAGTTTTGATCTTCATTGGACACTTTAGGTAATGCCGCGAACAGGTTCTAGGCTTATTTTAAAAGATTTCTCACATACCAACTGGGTATATCTTTGAGTGAGTTTCTGGATAGTTTGGATTCGCAATTGGAAGTGCTAGATGTCGCTGCAATAGGGTTTTAGGCTTTTTAAGATTATTTACGTTTAAAAATACAATTGAAACCTGTAATGACCGCTTTGGTGCAGACGAAGTTGCACGGGTCAGCTAGTTTATTAATAAAATTAATATAAACAGAAAATAATTTGCTACATCGACAACCATAAATAGTTAGACATTACGTTATCAAGACTGCAATAATGTATCAAATTAAGGAGTACTCGAGACTAAGTTATATTTACGGGTATCACCAACCCTATCCATTAGTGACACTTAGTTAGTGCCCATTTGTAAACACAATCATACTATTAAAGAGAAGATTTGCAACAGACCTACACTTGACCTAACATGCTTTACTATAGACGTACTTAGTATTAAATATAATTCTATCTAAGAATGGGATGGGAATATGAGTCTGTTTGTTACACTTATTGAAGTGAAACTTCTTTATCGGCGTTGGAAAAAATTTACCGTCACATTTTTCGGTTACGCGCCATCTTTTTTGTATTCATGTCTATGATAAACCTTTTTCTTTTTTTTTTTTTTTTTTTTTTTTTTTTTTTAAATTCATATACTTTCAAAAAAGGCCTAAACAAGTTCCTTCTTACGTGTGTACACTAGACCGCCCTTCATACCCTTAAGTACTGAATGGATCAAATTTTTTTGCATAGACATTACAAGAAGTATAGAAATGGATATTAGGTATCTTTTTTCCAAAGAAAGAGTACTGTTTCTGACGGATAGATTCAATCTATAAATACTCGAGTGAATCCGCGGGTAAAAGCTGACTTAAAACAATTTGAGTGGGTAAGCAATTAGCTAGCACCTATGAGGAATTATCAAAACCAAGAAGTGGGAAGGTGATTAAAAGTGCCGTTAATTTAAAAGAACTTCTATGGGATAAAAGTATCATCATCTTCTTACCCTTATCCCACATAAGTAGGGTCGGCACAATATGTTTTCTTTTTCCACGCTCGTCTATCAGATGTCATCTCAGTATTCACACCTTTTACACACATATATTTTTCACACAATCCATCCATACCTTTTTCGGTCTTACTCTATATCCATCCATCGACCATCATACTCAAAGCTTTTCTAGTTACATGGCCTTCATCTCTCCTCGTGACATGCCCATACTATGCTAACCTATTACTTCAATTAAACTTATTATGGGATAAAAGTATATAGAAATAAAATAAATAAAACTTTATTTATTGTTGAATATATTAAAAGAAATTATGTATTTCACTAATAGATGTATTGGCTCTTACACTCTTCTCTTTAACTTGAGATCTACACTACAATTAGAAAGAGAGAATTTAATTTTTAGTTTTCAATAATACTTTAACGGATTTTAATAATTCTTTCATATATATATTATTGTATATTTTTTTTTTTTTTTTCTACCCCCCCTAACACTCCGATTTTTATAATTTTTTTTGCTGTTCGAGTGGATCCAGAATGGTTTAGATTCACAATTGGACCCGGTAGGTGGCGCTGCGGTCGACTTTTAGGATTTTTTTGTTTTCAAGGCAGGACAACGTCCGCCCGGTCCGCTAGTAATTGTATAGTTAATAACATGACTTAGGACTAATAACATCCAAAAGGTATGAATGGACTGTGTGAAAAATGATACGTGCGTGTGAATATGTGTGAAAAAGGTGTGAATACTGAGATGACATTTGACAGGAGAGAATGGAAAAGGAAAACAAGTTGTGCCGACCCTACTTAGGTGGGATAAGGGTAATGATGATGACGAAAGTCAATAACATGAGTTATATTTTATTTTTAATATCTACATTGATGCAAGCGAAGCTACGAGCAAAAGCTAGTATACAATATTTAGGTATTAGTAAACGTAGGCTTTAAAATTTTCACATAATATTAGTTGTGCATGAACGACACTTTTACAATAGCGTATTATATACATATATGTTAACTAGCTATTGCTCGTGACTTCACTTGCGTTATATATCCTAGATCTGATATATCCCTACAGAGCCATTTTTTATGGATCAAGATGGATCAAGATCGGTTTAGAAGTTAAGGCGTGAAAGCATAATCATTTTCTTATTTATAATATTAGTTAAGATGCCGAAGCCGTAGTTTTGTTTTAAAAAACGTTGTCATTTAATATTTTTTTTATGTCATAAAATAGTAAACAGTCCTGAATTCCACCTGAGGTTAATTCTATCTGTAGGTCTGTAGTCTATAGCTATGTATTACCAACCTCGACAGTACCGTAGTTCAAAGGCTACTTCTAATAATTTGTTTATTACTGGGGACCAAATTAGAAAAAAAAATTAGAACGTCGCGAGCGTTGCTAATTTGTGGTAAGAATAGATGTGGGGGTTTTGCGTCCCGCTGTTGAACTTTGTTCTACCATTGGTGATTAAAACCTCTTTAGACAAAAACCTTCAAAATAGCATTATAAATTATAACATTATCAACGCCGATATCAAGAAAATATTACTTCATTTCCTTCAATCTGATTTCACCGATGATGAGTTATGAAGTCCGCACCATCCATTATCCGCAATACTGTCACATCTTTCGAATTTATAACAAAAATTGTATTCCAGACAATCTAACAGAAACAGATCTAACAGAAAGTCTAGTGAAATTAAAGATATGTTATAAGTTCATTTAATATTGTTTATGTAATTTATTCTAAATATTATATATATTTGTTAAAAAGATAAACCAGATCATGTTTCTTGCCGGTTCTTCTCGATAATTAGGATGTTTTCCGAACCAGTGGTAGTTTTATTGTTCTTAAGTGTCTTCTTAGGGCCTAAATTGAATAAAGTGTTTTTGATTTTATTAACGGATATGGTAGGCCGAGGTTATCTTGCTTAGACCTTAAATGAGTAATGAAATAAAAAATTAATGGAATTATAAATGATGAAAGGGAAAAACCGAAAGTTATATGTTTTATATATGAAAAATAATTTAAAGAAATTAGATCTCAACAATAGACCTACCTAAAAGCGATTATAATATTTTAGAAATATAAATTAATATGTGCAAAAAAATCATCAAAATTGGTTCTATCCGTTTAGGACGAGTAACATTACAAACACAAACACATCGGTAACATATATGTACAATGGGCCTAACAAGTTATTATTCCTATATACGTATTTTAATTTAATTTATGAACACTTTTGTTACCTATAATTATTGTAGCATGTAATTAAAAATAAATAACTAAAAAAAAAATAGTAAACTTTACGCTTTAAGGTAATCCAATACTATCCCTACTTTTTACAGTCGGCAACTGGACTTTAACCTCTGTCTTCTATGAATTGTATTGTACGTCTTCTTTTGTGAATAACATCGTAGTTTAGTGTTTATTAATAGAATGCATATGTATGGATTCCAAAAAAATATCGTTAAACCCATAAAAATTATTGCTTTAAGAAGATTTTGAAAAATACTTGTTGTCAAACTTAAAAAAATAAAAAAATTGGCAGTTGTGAAATACATGTGTAACGTAGTAAACAACACTGTATATACTATAGGTATGCGAGCTCAGTGCGGCAAGAGAGATTGTGCACAGTCGCTTGCACATGGCATCGCGTCGCCACGTCTCGCCACGCCAACAAACCGGTTTACCCTCGACGATATATGTTTCACATCAAAAACAACCCCAAAGTTTAATCTGTGTTGCCATATTTAAATAATTTAAATAATGATTACCGAAAATATTGTAGTGGACGTTACTTTGCACTTCCGCCTGGAATTGGTTGAAAACTAACTACGTCTGTAGTCTATGTAGTAGTGTAACGTAACCTCCTTTATAAATTTAATGATGGATTCCCGCAAAGTAACGCCTTCTTCAATCAAATAATTTTACCGAATTTCTCTATTAACGAGTTTATCTGAATACGATGGTACCCATGAAATGTAAGTTCATAACCAGAAACGAAGGACTAAGGCTCATATAGTATCATCCTATTTTAGATAAAACCATTGTGGTTCAATTTAATTATGTACACTTAATTATACAATGAACATGAAACAACAAATTTCGTTCACTCCGCATTATGGGAGTATAATTTCTATACATCGATTTGAAATTGATACGAATGTTCGGTTATGTGGTTTTAATGTTCACACTAGGCGTAATCCCTGTTCTTCAGGGTTGGCAAATTCCCGTAATTTAATCTTTGACAAATAATCGGTGTAACCACTACCGAAAATTCGGAACAAATCTTTTTTTTTTCTCGAACTGACTACGCTATTAACCTGACAAGGTATTTACAGCTTCACCGGACTACAACGGAACAAATCTTTGTACAATCAAAATTACCGATTATATATAAATAGACAAAAATATAACTTTTCAGTGTCTTTTTCTACTATGTTTATCTATTGATTTTTTTTTCTTTTATTTAGTATCTATTCTATTGTTTTTTTTTTTAACTTTATTTTTGGCAACCAATCTTTTAGATTATTACTGCCATTGTCGAGTAGTTAATAGTATTACAAGTTAGTGTCGATCATTTCAATGTCAATGTTTACGTTCCAACAAGATGGTGGTTCCCTTGTTACAACTTGCCAGGGACTTTTTGTGGCATCTCAGAATTCATGCTCCGTGATATTATTTTCCATACACTTCACTTATGCACAATAAACAAACTATATTACATAAAACACCACCAATTTTACACAATATAGAGTCAAGTATCACAATATTATGAATAAAATATAAAATCCACTACATGACAGACTAAAGTCCCGCCAAAAACTCTCGTTTCTATTGTTATGAATAAAAAAGTATTGAAAAAGTGTTTTACTACTATCGACGAGTCGATGCTTTTATTTATAAGTCTCTTTTCGTCATACTTCACGTACGTGTGTCTAGTAATCTACAATATTTGAGTACTCTTTGATTAAAAATAACTTTAGTTATATTGAACCTCAAAAAAATAATAAATTTATGGTCGAATTTCGACCAGTAGACAACCTTTAGTAATGACAGAGAGAGAGGCAGTCTTTATTGGTAGGCAAATAATGCTACAGTACCTACCTTGTTCAGTTCCAATATTATTATTAATCTCTTTGTAAAATGGATTTTCTTTGTTTCGTGTTGAATTCTATATATCCTGTTTTGCTTATGGATATATTATAAGTTTTTGGGATAAATTATTTTATATTATTGTTTCATAGTTATAAACGCTAATACGCTTACGTTTACGTTTGTAAACGTACGTACGTTTTACGTTACCTTTACGTTTGTACGCCAAATTAACTCTGTACCTTTGTTTACTGAAACAATCACAGCGTAATTTAGTACAAAGAAAACTATAAGATTGAATTGTATTTAAGACGAAAAGCTTGAATATTGTTCAATATACCAAAATCAAATCCAAATAGTACCAAAATCAATCAAATATACCAAAAAAATCAGCAAATGAGGGGGGAATAAGCAAATAAAATATATGAAGTTGTTTATGCGATTTAGTAGAAGGTATACGGATATTCATTTTTTTGACAAACAACAATCTTCTATCAATACACAAATATCTGAATTTCATATGGTAGGTACCATGATACATTTTGGTTATAGAATAAAAAAGAAACTACATTTCAATTTTTCATAATGGCTACTTTAAATAATAGATGTTTTAATTCTAAAAACATTCACTTCAATTAGTTTTTATCTAAAAATAAATGTTTTCAGGCTGAACAAATATTCATTTTGTTTTTCCGCGTAATAATAATTAATGAAATTTTAAGAAACACCTGAAACTTCCTTCTTAATTAAAGTCCATTATCACCTATAAATAAATTTTTGTCTTACAAAATAGATTCTCCTTCGTTTAAATCTATCTTTATTTTCAATTAGCAAATTATATTTAAGTGAAGAATATAAAATAAGTTTATTTTAACGTTTTTTTCTTTTCATAAATAAAATCTGAAGTACATAAAGTGCTTCGTACAAAGTTTTATTAATTTTATGTCATGGGATCAAAAATCAAAAGCAAAATCCAAATATCCTTTATTCAATTTAGGCCCTGAGAAGGCGCTTATGAACGTTAAAGCTACCACCGGATCGGAAAACAACCCAGTCATCGAGAAGAACCGGGAAGAGACATACAATAAATTATTAAGAATATATTGGGAGGACAGAGTTAAGATACCGAATTCCTGAAACTTAATCTTCAATGATTCGCGAGGCCTCATATTATAAATTGCTCGAACTGCCCGTTTTTGTAATAGGAATATAGTTTCCACTTCAGCTGCTGTCCCCCACAACAAAATACTATAAGACATTAAGCTGTGGAAGTAAGCAAAGTAGACCAACCTAGCAGTGGCAATATCTGGCGAATCTTTCGAATTGCGAATGTAACAGAACTTAATCTTCCTGCCAATTTTTTTACGTGACGACCCCATTGTAATTTCGAGTCAAGTGTCGAAGTACCCAAGAATACAGTATGTCAACTAAGCCTACTAGATTCCTATCGATTTCGATTCTACGATGAGTAAACGGAACATTAGGCAAGGTAAATCTTATACATTTTGTTTTGTCGGCATTAAGCAATAGATTATTTAACGCAGACCGATTGGAAATTTTATCTAAGGTATTATCTAGATAACTAAACTCTGAATCTCTACTTTTTACCTTAAATATAAGTGAAGTGTTGGCCGCGAAAAGAACCATGTCAGCACAGCCATCAACCACTAGCGGTAGATCATTTATATATACCAAGAACAAAAACGGCCCTAAAATAGAACCCTGTGGGACGCCGATCTGAGTCAGTGTCCCGCTGACGTTGTCCCGTCTACACTAACAACGATCTTCTAAACAGGAGACTAGAAGGTCGAGATAAGCTCCACAAACACCATAGTGTTTTAATTTCAAAATAAGGGTGCTATGGTCAACGCAGTCTAAAGCCTTAGACAGATCACAAAACGCACCAATTGCATCCTACGATCCCTCCCAAGCTCGAAAAATATGACTTAGTAGTGTTGCACCAGCGGCAGTAGTTATTTTCACTATATATCATGAAGTTTTAACCCCTTAGGTTATGCATTTTCAGAAATCCTTTCTTGTTACTCACTTTGTTATATAAGTAACTTATATGCAAGATAACATACTTTACAGTTCCAGTTTATACCCTGCACTGTATGTCAGTCGGTTTTATGGCAAATAAAAAAATAAAAAAATTGCCAAAAAATTGAAAAAAAAAAATTCTGGATACGGACATCTTAATCACTTAGACGTATAAAATATACTTTACAACCTATTCTCAGACCTACCAAATATACATTTAAAATCTCATAAAAATCGGTCCAGCCGTTTCGGAGGAGTTCGAATACAAACACCGTGAGAGATGAGATTTTTATATATTAGAATAGCTTCTGCCCGCGACAAAGTGGAATATTTTCATACATATATATACATAATAAATATTCCACGTGGTATATTTACTTTGGGCTAACGCTAACACGCAGCGGAAGCTCCCAAAAGGAAAAAAACAACGATTTTGAAACTTTCATCACTGGTGCTTCGCTCCCATTGGTCTTAACGTGATATAAGTCTTTCTCGATAATTGAGCTATCTAACACTGAAATAATTTTTCAAATCGGACCAGTTCCTGAGATTACCTCGTTCAACCTACCAAACAAACAAACCCTCCAACTTTATAATATTAGTAGGTATAGATTACTACTTTTCTCTCGTACTTACCTCGAGCCATCATTCAAATTACAATGACTTTCGATAGAGTGAACTGCTTTTAATGAAACAAAGATTAAGTCACTCCTGATGATTGTCTTGCAAAGGTTTTATTGTGAACTCAATACTTTAGCGGTGATGCGTGTTCATACAAACAGATGTCGATAGACATTTCTAAAAATGATTGAACCTGGAACACCTGGAACAATTTTTTTCACGAAAATCGAAAAAGTACAGACACGTTCGATTTACATTCTTATTATATGCATAGAGTATATCTACATTCATCTATATAGATGATAAGTTTCAATGTTTCTCATAATTTGCTTAAGTTAAAGCAGTCTTTCATCATTAGTGTTTCTAATTGAAGTATTTATCCTTTACATTCTTGGTTGTTAAATGGAAATAGTATCTCCTAAATAGTTGGAAAATCATGATTGTAGTTGCCATATAAGTATGATGCAAACAAAAAAATAGATTCAAAAATTAAAGCATGATTAGTTGACAACCATACTGCATCATAATTCACAGCGTTATTATTCTAAAGCGCAGTTAGCAGATCGCTGATTCAAGAGAGGCTTTTAATCTGAAATCCGGTTACCAATGGATATAGTGAAGAACGTTTCAGCAAGTTTCGCTGTTTGATTGCATCCCTATGTATCTATTGTTTATTTCTAAAACGAGAAGCTGGTATTGATATTCTTTTGGTTACTTATTTAACGCAGATAATTACGATAACCCATAGTGAAGTTACATTCGTATATAGTTTTGATTATTTACCTACGCTGTTTTGCCTCATGGAATGGGGTTTTCTGAAAAGTACGTTTTTAATTCGTATTATACAAAATAAGTTAAAACAAAATGTTCTTTAATTATCCGATGTTCCATTTTAAAGAAGCACTAAACAGAATTTTAAACTCTAACAAGTCTGTAAGATTCAGAGTCAAAACGATTTCTCGTAATAGCGTTCATGTGGAGGGAAAGCCGTATAATATGATGCACATTTGCAATGTTATTGGGACATCAACACGAAGCTCAGCACCGTATTAGTTCCTTACTGATAGACCCTTTAAATGTCATACTGTTTTCACTAGGCACTTGGAAACATGTTTTTCTTCCTTAAGCAAAATTTCTAAGTCTTTTAAGCCTTATAAGTCTTTCCCAAGATTCGTATGAAGCGATTTGCTTCCACATTATACGTACGGCTAAGGTGTGGAATTCACTCCGAACGTCTGTCTTCCCATTATCATACAACTTGGGAGTGTTCAAGAGTAGAGTGAATAGGCATCTAGCAGCTAAGTGCGATCCATCGTTGGCTTCATCGTCACTTACTATCAGGTGAGATTGTAGCCAAGTGCGTGCCTGTAAAACATAAAAAAAGCTAATGTTTGAATGGTATTGTCAGGTGACAGATGCAACATAAACCTTGTATATATTTGTATTATATTATATTACTAGCAGTACCCGCAGCTCCGCACGCATTTTTTTTAAATCGTATTAAAGAATTATACAATTGTGAGACTATGTACAATTACAGAAATGCTTTTTAAAGACAATTATAAATACGACGCGCACACCACTAAGATGTAACGTGTACATTAGATATATAAATACAAACAGGTGCTAAATGAGGCTTGTCATCAGCAACATATTTGGAACCTTAACCCACCATATAACTCAGTGCTCACCTACACTGTATAAGGAACTAATGAAACAATAACTTAAAATATTATTACAAAGATTTACATTTAATATACATTGCCATTATTATAATTAAGATTTTGTGACTATACAAAAAATAAACACTTGTCTGTTCCGCAAGAAGTTTTGTTATGGAACTCTTTACGTAATACGTTTATAATCTAAGATCTTATTAGGAAGACCTCTATATCATTAATGTTATTAATAATTATGACGTCGAATTGTAAGCAATAAGCTGATAATTATTTTGCTTATTAAAAATAAAGAATGAGTTGAAATCTTGCTAAATTTCATGCAGACAGAATCGCGGATAACAGTTAGTCTAAATTAAAATAGACAAAATTACTTTTTATAAGGTTCGCTATCTACCAGTGAAAGTACCGTGAAAATCTGGCTAATCGTTTTGGTGATAGCACAGCGAGCGAAGCCACGGTTAACAGTTAGTATAAATTAAATTACTTTTCATAAAGTTCGCTATCTACCAGTGACAATCTCTTAAAAATCGGTCTAACAGTTTTGGAGAAAGCACTATGAGCGAAGCCACGGTTAACAGCTAGTCTAAATTAAAATAAACTAAATTACTTGCTGTGATTACTTAATGTTCGTTATCAGCTGGTAAAAGTTTCGTGAAAATCAGTCCAACCGTTTTGGTAATAGCATTGCAGACAAAGCCGCAGTTAATAGCTAGTCTAATTTAGAGTAGCCTAAGTAACCCGCTGTATTTTCAGCTATCTGTCAGTGAAATTCTCGTCAAAATCGGTCCAGCCGTTTCGGAGATTACCGGGAACAAACAGACAGACAGAAATTTTACAAATTACATTTTTGTTATCAGTAGCGTGTATACTTTCGTACCCAATCGGTAAAAAAAAAAATTTGATATTATGTAATATGTCTGTATGTACAGACACTTCACTTTATTATATGTAAAGATTTTATATTATACATTTATTATACCAAACGTGTGAGGCATTGCGCTGAAACACCTTGTTATTTAAAATTTATCTTCGGGCTACTTACTTTCGTTGTTTTATTTTCATCTGTCACTCAAATATAATTGCGATTAAAATTGGTTAGTATTAACTCCAAAATTTGCTCCAAGCTATATCGTGTTTCATTCACAGAATAATTAACGTATTATTATAAGGTCTGGGTTGAAGAACCTATTATTATCGTGTATCCTTTACCTGTTGGACCCTTTAAAGATGTAGATATGGATATATGATTAACTAAATCTCTCAATATACCAATAGTATCTGTTAAGTTTTCGCAGAATTTAATCTAGTATGTAATATTGTATTTCAATCTTGAAATTATTCCACGTCAAGGAGCTGCTAAGAATTCTTGCTTGTAATTGCATTCCGCTGGCTGTAGCGCACGATGCACGGCTGTAATGTTATTGGCATGTCAATAAATCCCTGCTTTAAGTAACTGCTTTGCATCGTCTATTTCTTAACTTAGTTTGGTTAATCTGTGTTCAGCGTGTTCTTAGAAAAGTTCATCATGCACAACAAATATATAGTAGATTTTATGGAGATGATAATGGCGACACAGTGCGTAAGTTTAGTGTAAGTATGTAAGTTTAATTTTTCTAATGTAAAAATATATACCAGCTTAGCATTAAAATATGTAATTTCTGATGCTACGTTATTCGCTAATTACTCTATAGGTCAAAATGTATTACCAAAAAACCACATTAGTGAAAAACTTGGTAGCTTATTTCTTTGGTAGGCTTAGCGTGAAATTTAGATCTTCTACATAATTATAACTAAACCGTGGTTTTAATACAATAGGATATAGCCTTTGTACCCATAATGACATTCATGATGAAGCACTTAGTGAAATGCAAAGTAAGTTGCCCATAAATAGGTTAGTAAACCTAATGTTTCCAGTTAAATGGAAATACGATTTTTTAAATATTAGTGAGAGATTTTATTGTACTTATACCTTTATATAACTTCTATACATATAATAAGAATATAATTCTAACGTGTCTGCACTTTTTTGATTTTCGTGCAAAAAATTGTTTTTTTTTATATCAAAAGGTGGCAAACGAACAGGTGGGTCACCTGATGTTAAGTGATCACCACCGTCCATAGGCACTAGCAACACCAGGGGAGTCGCAAGTGCGTTGCCAGCCTGTGTATGGGGGAGGGGGTAGGGAGGATAGGGAAAGGGGGAAGGGAGGTGGGCCTCCGGCACTCTCACGGACCGAACGAAACACAACAGTGCAAGCATTGTTACTTCACGTCGGTTTTCTGTGAGAGGGTGGTACTACCCTGGACGAGCGGACCCATTCATTTTTGAAAATGTCTATCTGTTTGTATGAACACGCATCACTGCTAAAGTACAGAGTTCACAATAAATCATAAAACATATCTTCAGGAGTAACTTAGTCTTTGTTTTAGTAAAATCAGTCCACTCTATCAAAAGTTATTGTTATTTGAATGACGGCTCGAGGTAAGTACGAGAGAAGAGTAGTAATCTATACTAATATTATAAATCTGGACGGTTTGTTGCTCGAACGCGCTAATCTCAGGAACTACTAGTCCGATTTGAAAAAATCTTTCAGTGTTAGATAAACCATTTATCGAGGAATGCTGTAGGCATACCATCACGCTAAGACCTATAGGAGCGGAGCACCAATAAATAATGTTTCAAAATCGTTTTTTTTTTCTTTTTAAGAGCTTCCGCTGCGTGTTAGATAGCCGAAAGTAACTATTGCATGTCGACGAAGTCGCTGGCAGAACTTGTTTATAATAAACTCCTTATACAAACAGAAATAGTATAATGATAACGAAAACGGTTATGAAATAATAATAATAATAAACTAAAATTAACAAGAAACAAAAGCAAATGAAGAAATTAATATAATAATCCTAAGTAAATTTGAAAATACAAGCGTATAAATGAATGTATACCAAAACTATAATAATACGTTCTAACAAACGCCATTAATTGTGAGACACGATATAAGCAAATTACAAAGCGGAACAAAACACTCTAAAATTAGCAAACGTGCACAATTATTTGCTCCAATGGTCTAGTTTAAGTTATCGGAAAATTGACACGAAATTTGCTTATACTGACATACGTCGAATATATTTGTAGCTGAAGTACGTAATTTGGGAAGGTAACACTTTCATCAAGTTAATTTAATATTAATCTATATATTTCTGATTATCGATGGCTTTATTTCAGTCTTCATAAAAACAAGGCAAAAGTAAGATATAGTTTTTCTATGGCAATCACAGAATTTAGTTTGAGCTTATTCTTACCTGATTTTAAATGTTCGAAATGAAGAAGTTTTATTGAGAATTGATGTCAATTACACTACAGAAACGCTTGGATAAAAATAACAGTTTTAGTGTCCAGCGATTTTTCAGGGAAAATTTATTACGATTGAATTGTTTCGGGGTTTAAGGCGATTCTGATTCATATTTGTTAATGCAGAACGGAATGCTAACGTAGCCACACCTGAGGGGAGGCCCATCTTCTCATTACACAGACGAGGCTGACGAGGGGAGGTGACTGGTTGTGTACCCAAGTTGCCTCTCTATAGTAGGACGAAACCTGACAATTTCATCTTGCCAGGCTAGCGCAAGGGCCGTTGTTCAGGTCAGACAGCAGGTTCGATCCCTGGCTGCCCCTACCATGCGGCGGACGGTACACCGTGGGGTTTTAGTCGGTATAGGTCGGACATAACCCACTCTCTCCCCCGAGAGGATGGCGTATCCATAAAAGTTTTCCCTACGTAAATTAAAAAAAGGACGGTATGCTAAGCGAAAACAAATTAATTGTGTGGGCGGACCGTGTAATGTGGCATGGCATTTCAAAGGCCGAGCACGGGTCGATCGCCTAACTAGTACAAAGCATTATGTAGTACAACCGAAATGTGAATGTACGAAAATGTACGAAGTTCCCTGAACCATCGCTCAAAACTGTGGTCTGCTTGGGACAAAACAGTTGTATTTTATATACAGGGTGTTAGGAGACCGCTTCCGAAAACGAAGACAGACGATAGTACAATGATACCTTTGATGATGGGACGGAAAAAAAATCGATCCTGATTAAAAAAAATCATATTTTGAAAACGTTTCATTAGCATTATTTATGCTCCATCATGTTACAACAGCTAAATGAAACGATAGTTTCATAAAAAATACATTACTTTACTAAAAAAAAAACAGCTGATACTCGGGTCAACGAACGTCAGCTAGCGATCGTGCAAATACTTATTTACAACATTTAATCGTTTCTTTTACACGCACACCGACGCGGCGCTGTACCGCTCCCCCCAAAATGTACAACTTTGTCGGTATAAATTTTAAAGGCGCCATAAAAGAATTAGAGGCGGCGTTCACAATAAAAATTACAAGTAATTTTAGATAGTTGTGAGGGACATATCTATTTTGAAATTATGGTATTGGACGGACTAAAAACGGAAACAATGGTAACGTAAAGTATAAGAATATTATTTTAAATTCATTCTGATAGATTAATTAACTGTCCGATCATAAATGTAATTAATTTTAACTATGAAATTATTCTGTACCATTTTATTTTTAATTTCTTGTACAAAATCAAAAATAAATAGTTTTTATAATTGTGTACGTGAGTATGTAATTAAGTTAATTTAATATTCTAATATCATTTTTGTAGTAACGAGCTTCTTGTTACATCAGGGTACAATTGATTGTATAGTTGTATTAAATAATTAGAGTTATAACTTCTAAATTCCATAAAAAGACTAGTCAGTAGGGATAACTATGCTTAATATAAAATAAAATTTGAGAATGTCTAACGCTTTATTGATCTGTGGAAAAGATCAAAGTGCCGTCAACTGCGGCACGCAAAAGGAGCGGTTTATTTTGGCGGGATTCGGGATCGTGCACGCGCCCGAGCGTTCGATGACCTGAGTATCAGCTGTTTTTTTTAATATATGATTTTTTTTTAAATCAGTATTGATTTTTTTTCGTCCCATCATCAAAGGTATCATTAGTACTATCGTCTGTCTTCGTTTTCGGAAGCGGTCTCCTAACACCTTGTATAATTTGTTTAAATTTACCTAACTCGGTTGTCAGTAATCCTAAATAATATTGTAGGCGAGAATATGGGTTTATTTATTTGTTTCTTATACCCCTTCACGCTCTAACTACCCAGCCAATCAACATTAAATTTTGCATACACAATTTCTGGGGTGAGCTATTCGCAGACGCTACTACACCTGGAACAGACGACTTTATGGCAATACGGACTTACCCAGTACCCATGCCATCCTTTCCTCCGCCCTAGCAAATTAGAAGAGACAAGTCAGTACATGTGGTGCTGGTTTGGTCGCAGATACGTGGCTCATGCGTTCCGGATTTATTACAAAATTTTCTTCTATTCAGAGACTAGATGTTGGCGTCTAATGATTGTCGAAAACAGAGATTGTATGATGCGATTTCTGGGATACAGAAAAGGATATGTGAAATTAACACATTAACACGTCCCAAGCTGTGGGTAACAGCCAGTATAATATATTAAAAATTAAACGTATATACAACAGCAGGGTAGATGTAGTTTTTATATTTATTTTATAAGTTTTCTAAAAGTCAATTTTTTTACTTGTAAAAGTGTTTGTAAATTATTTAAAGCCAACTGTTTTCAAGTTATTCTCGTTCAACTGTACCCAAAGCAATCCACGGTGAATGCAACGAGAAATGCTCCAGTAAACGTTGAGCCAACTCTTACACCTGCCGGGTAAACGAAAACTTCGCACTTAACTGGCTAATTACAGAAGACGTAGTTTACACTGTTGCCGGGTAAGTACTTGGCCGTCTCTTTATTCGACAGGTTTGCCTCGAGCGACGACCTCTTCGCCTGTTCCTTAAATGTTTCCCAATTAATATTAATAAGTTTAAAGTGTTTGTTTTGTATGAATCATAAATTTAAACAATATTAAATTTAGATATTACTAGCGTCGCACGCGTTTCTTATTATTTGTTAGTAATATTACTTGTTTCTATTACTATTTCTTGTTATAAATGGCTACCTTTAAGCAACATGGATATTGTGTACATTTTTTTATTCTTCAAATATCTAGATATATCACTTGTCATGATCGATTGAACGCTACAGAAAATTATATACTGTATGTAGCCCAATGACACTATACTAAAAATACGTTACCTACATGATATTTTGCAAAACAAATGGCACGATAACGCACACAGACTTAATATTATAACGCCACACTGTCGCAGTTAAAATGTCAAAGTAAGACTATATATTCTCAACATCAGTGGTGAAAAAGAAATAGTTATATGTTGCTTAGATAAGGGCGGATGGACAGGGCAGCCGTCAAAAATAAGCTAACTAGCCAATGTAATAAGGCGCTGTCGAAGCGCTTATGACGTATCTATTTAGTTATAATATTATTGATTGTAGCCCCACACAATCGCGAAATGGACCACATAAAATCCCTCTCCGTAAAAAAAGACTATTCAAAATATTAAAAATTCTAATTAAACATAAATCTAAAAAGGATTGAAATATCTAAAAAAAGAATCTAAAAATTTTAGTTTATCTATCTTAAATACCCAACATTCGTTTTATATACATATATAAAACGTACATTCCTATTGCTGTCCGTTATTACGCTTATTATTCGAAAATCATTTATTCTTCTTACTTGTTATATTTCTATGGCACGGCTAACTTTTTAATTTAAGGTTTAATATTTATTTAGTTAGATTAGTAGTAAAGATAAAAGAAAATTTAGATGAAAAAAATATATCGTAAAAGTATATTGTGATAACGCATTATAAGCGTTAAAAGAATGCATTATGTGATTTGCGCTTTTAAAATTATTAGGAATATACCGTAACTAGTTGTCTTTATTGTTTCACTTGCTTTTAGTTTTTAAAGCTCGAATTAGTGTCAAGGCTGTAAAGTGTAGATGTAAACCAATTCTGTGTAAAACACGACCGTTATGTAGGAAGCCGATGATGCGGTCGAACCGCTTGGCATTATAATACTTGATTGTGTTCGAAAGACCAACACACCTTTATGCTTTTAGTGTATTTTCTAACCTTCGTTTCGTAATGGTAATCATTCAGTTCCTAAGAGTTGCAGCATGAGTTAAGATAAGCTTTAACATTCCATAACAAATCTATACTAATATTATAAAGCTAACTTGCGCTAACCTCAGTAACTACTGGTCTGATTTGAAAGATTCTTTCAGTGTTAGATGTAGTTTTATTTCCACAAAACAGCACTATTGCACTGAACAAGTATCGATTGAAACATGTGTTGTGCCGGTTGATCTGGCTACCATGACCAAACATTTTCAAGCCACAGCTAGATAGCTCATTTATCGAGGAAGGTTATATATATATATATATATATATAAGATCAATGGGAGAGGAGCACCAATGAAGAATGTTTCAAAATCGGGTTTACCGTATGTATTATTTAAAAATATTTTCAACTTCAACGTACACGAAGTCGCGAGTTAAAGTTAGCGTTAGCCCAAAGTAAATATTCCACGCGGACGAAGTCAAGAGCAGAAGCTAGTATATTGTATCATGCAAAATGAATTTTTCAAATATAATTTGTTGTTACAGAAATTTGTCTTTATAATACTTATTTTTGGATTGACCGTTTGCCATTTTTTTTACGTTTACGTTTGTATACATTTTTTACCGCTAATGAAAACAAAATATGGGCATAGCGAAGCGGACGGGTATTATCTAGTATACATGTAGACACAATCCGATATAATATTTACATAGCAAGGTGAATATAATTGGATTTTCGGGTTGAAATTTGAAGAGGCGTTCCTATGTCTACATTGTAACAGCATATTTCCCATGAACCTATACAACATCTAAAACAAGTATTCGATACACGTGACCGTGGATGTGGTATACTTATGTAACAGACAGCGGTTAGAGTTGAAACTTTAGACGAAAGTTTTGTTAGGGTTTGAGGGAACAAGGTCGAAGTTAGTTCCTTCGGGATTAATACGTTTCCTATTACAAATTGAACTCATCATTTATTATACTACCTAACTAGACAGATCTGGTGCTTCGATCAACTTTGCCACTGAACGTTCGTGCGGTATTTCCGTAAACTTTGTAGGGACAGTAGTTATGAGTGCGTTCTAGTTATTTGCCTGTCACCGGGTATGGCAACAATTAAAACGATGACGTTAATTAATGTGAAGCTTTTCTGTTCGAGTGGTTATGTTATGATTCTTACGACTGAGTGCATATCGCGTTCCATCGCTAAATTTATAATTATTTAAAACTTTTCCTCGTGGGATATCGTGCCGAACTGTCGATGGACATTGCTTTTCCTGTTTTATAACTGTTGTCAATTTATAATCCTTTACAGTCATTGTATGAACAACTAGATCAAATGAGTAGTAGTCTAAACCGTGTGTCTAGACTGTTGAAGGTTAATAATGATATAATCATTCATAATGATATAATCATCACAAGTAATTTATTAATTTAATTAGTTAATTTTAGTTTTATAGATTGATTCATTTTCACTTTTTTATTGTTTCGTGTTCTATTTTTTTCTCTTTCAAATGTTTATCAGTATAATTAATGTTACATAATTAATTTTTTTGATATTATTAATAGTGTTAGTTGTTAAGTAGCTACACTCCCCGCGCGCCGCTATGACGAAACAAGGGACCAGGGAGGGGGCGACGGCGATTACGCTTGAGACGTGCGTGCGATTACAACTTTATAACCTATACTTGTTCTATACATATACAATAAATATTCAAAAGTACGAAGCGTCTCATTACTACATTATCGGCGTAAACATTAGTTGTATCCATACGATAAAGCGTTGTAGGTTTTCAGTCTAGTTAGCTCCTTCTTATTATTTTTATTATATTATTCATCAGGTTGTTGCATTATCCACAATTATGAATAAATAAATAAACAAGTAACTATACTTAGCCTTTGTATATAGACTACTAGCCTGCAATAGTTACTTTGGGCTAACGTTAACACGCAGCGGAAGCTGTCAAGAGAAAAAAAATCCCGATTTTGAAACATTCTTCATCAGTGCTCCGCTCCTATTGGTCTTAGCGTGATGATATATAGCCTATAACCTACCTCGATAAATGATCTATATAAAACTGAAAGAATTTTCTAATCGGGCCAGTTGTAGTTCCTGAGATAACCCTCTACAACGTCACAAACTTTACCTCTTTATAATACACACATCAAAAAAGTCTAAGCAACATGCGTGATATCACAAATTTTACCATTTATATTAATTAATTTCTAAGTATTTACTCAAACAAAGCGCGTAGGTAAGTAAACTTTTTTGTTATTGATGACATACTGGCTGGTTGTAAAAAAAAATTTGATTATGTTTTGTTTTTTCATAAAATTCAAATGACTGCGAATTTGTTTGAATTTAAGTGCGTTTTAATTGCTACGTTTAGTCTTGATTTTATAATTTTACCAACCATTTAAATAAAGTTAGCGACAAAATTGAATTGTTAGATATTCTTTACGTCATGAAGCGACGTCATTTGATGGCAGATGAAATGCAAAGAGCTGTAGGGATGTTGCAAGCGGGAAGTGATCAATCTCAGGTATCTCGACATTTTGGCATTCATAGAAGTGTTATTTGTCGTCTTTGGCAGCGCTACAATAATACAGGAGAACCCGCTGAACAGCATCCAGGCCGTAAAAGGAGTACAACCACTCGGCAAGACCGGTACATACAACTGACTGCAAGACGCCAGCCGATGTTAACCGCTCGAGAGATAAGTTTGAGGCTACAAATTTCAAGTGGTGTTGATGTAAGTCCTCAAACTGTGCGAAATCGACTGCATGAGTACGGCCTACGAGCTCGACGCCCAATCAGGTGCCCACCGATACGTCACGGAAATCGCGCTCGTCGATATGAATGGTGTAGAGAACGCATAACATGGACCCAGGAACAATGGGATAAAATTATGTTTTCCGATGAGTCGCGATTCGGGTTTAAGCCTGATACAAGAAGGGTGCGAGTGTATCGTGAAATACTAAAAGGCTCAGGTGCGTTCAGGAAGTTCATCCATACAGCGGCTCAACAGTTATGTTATGGGCGGGTATTATGAAGAACAGGCGAACTGAGCTCGTTTTTGTAAATGGAAACATGAATGCTGAAAATTACATTGAGGATATTCTCAGACCTTATGTCTACCCATTTGCACAAACCTTTGGCTCCGATTTTGGGTTAATGCATGACTATACGCGTTCACATACAGCTCGGCGAACCAGTGAATACTTTGCAACGGAGAACATCCGGGTATTGCCCTGGCCTGCACAATCGCCAGATCTCAACCCCATCGAGCACGCATGGGACATGCTCCAGAGACGTGTTTTGAAGGACTTGGACGGAGCGACAACAACCCAACAGCTGAAGGATTTGCTACAATTCCATTGGGAGCGAATACCGCAAGATGACATAAACAGTCTCATTAATTCAATGAATAATCGTTGCCGACAAGTTCTGAATAGCAGAGAAGCCCATACTTTGTATTAAATTGTTCTATTCTTTCACAATAATTACATTTTCTTTAGAAATTTCATTTTGTAAGAAAAAAGTTTAGTTTCTTATGTATCTTAGTTTCTACAGTATATTCTAATATTGTTCATTTCTGTTATTAAAAGAACTTATAAAGACAACAGCTGTTATTTTTACATCATAGAACCCGAAAGATATTATTTTAAAAATAAAATACAACGTTATAATGTGAAGAACCATCATAAAATTTAAATTAGTACATGTTGCTTAGACTTTTTTGATGAGTGTATTAGTATAGATGGCTTCGATCAAAAATAACTACATAAAGGGTCACGTACAAAATCGAAGCTAACTGCTGTCCACGTAAATATATACTTATGTAGCTATTTGTTTAGTAAGAAAGTGAGAAAAAAGCTTTAAAATAGTTTTAAGTTCAACCTAATTACAACCATGACACCTATTAATAAATCACAAAATAAGTCACAAATGTTCAAAATATTATCTAATACTTACTATAAAACGAGCAAAGCAATAAATTACTCCCGTCACTTACAGATGAAAAGACAAGATGTTGTTTACATTTAGTGTGAATTCAACCTTAACACGCAATGAATGAAGTATTTTTTCCCGTTTTGTGGGTGGTTGGCGAGCCTTGGCCAAACATTTGTACCACAGGTTTAAAAACGGTAATTTTGGTCAAAATTTGATATTATTTGTTAGTTTAAAGCTTAAAATATAACTTATTCAACATGTATTTAGCGAAAATAAGATACTCTGGCCGTTAAATTGCTTGGGTATTATTTTTGCATCTTTTGAATACACTGCGGCATTGTGAAACGTGCTTACATTGGCTGTGTTTCAAACAAACTAAACGAAATAAAAGCTCACATTTCAAGTGAGCTGTTATTTACCGCGACGTATTTTTCGCGCCGACCCGATATCTCGTTATTGTTGATCGAAGATAGATGGAATATAAACTTCCCCCACTCTCTCTATTTTCTCCTTTTATGCTTTCTTATTCTACTTCCCTCCCACATATTTTCTTTTATGCTTTTCTCTAACGCGTCCCCCGGCGCTCTCACTAACCGAACGAAACGCAATAATGCAAGCACTATTACTTCACGTCGGTTTTCTGTGGGAAGGTGGTGGTAGTACCCCGGGCGAGCCGACCCATTCATGCTGAAACTCGTAATAGCTTCAGCGTGGCTCTACCAACTACACTTTACAGGCTATGTACAAACAGCATTTATAAATTATATTGGCAGTTCCGAATGAAAGTTACAGGTACAAAGTAAATAAATAACGAGGTCATCGCAGATATTTTGTAAAGAAAGAGACATAACTGAAAGCCTTGTCACTATTCAATCCCATTAGAAGTAAGTTTGGATTCGTCATACATGAAAAGGCAGCGTCGAACAAAGAAAACTCGAAACGTTCATGAATGTTTCAGTTTTTCTTTTATTACAAAGGCCTTCGATACACGAATGTAGGGAAAACTAAGTCATTTATATATTATATTCAGTACTAATGTTTGATCTGTATTGTTACGCCTGAAAATGACGCCCCTCTCTGTGCATTCGATAATAACGAATGTAACTATTTATGTTTTGTAAAAATATATAACATGAAGAGATAAACCAAATCGAGTTTCTTGCCAAATTGAGTTATTTTCCAAATCGGTGGTAGCTTTGACGTTCATAAGCGCCTTCTCAGGGCCTAAATTGAATAAAGCATATTTTGATTTGATTTGTGTCACTTGTTTTCCTACTGATACGGAATAATATGATGAATTATTATTAATTGTTACTCTTATGAAAGATTGGTAGACGCTTGGTGGCGTATTTTCAATTCGAATGGCTATGGATCTCTATATCGTGATAATAACGCATTTTTATAAGGAGCAATTGGTTATGCACCACTTATATAGTGTATTTATATATATATATATATATCTCATATTGGTTTCTGTGAGCCACGGTGTTGGTGGAGTTGAATTATACGGTGCTAAAACCCCTTCTCTTTTGGAGCCAAATTAAAGTATTCTTATTCCATTTCATTGAAATAAAGTTTAATCCCAAATGAAACTAAGTTATATATTCCCAATACGGCTATTTCAAATTCGTTATTACCGTTATATATAATATTTCATATTGACTTCAATGAACCACGGTACAGGTGGAAGATAACATTAAATTTTACGATATTCATTTTATTTTTCAATTTTGTTGGTCTCGCACGAAGGTATTGGCAACTAGTAGCATAAGGGGAGAGAGGAGTGATCGAAATTTTATACGTGTCACTTCTCTTTCCATTGACGTGTTGCATGAGCATTATATAAAAAGTCACAAAGATTTGTCAGTAACGATTTAGATGCAAGTCAAAGAGTCGCGTCGTGGAGATTTAAAATTCCATTAAATGCCTCGAGAATAATGATCACGTTCTCTACAAAATTATCTAACTATTTGATAGCAAATTTCTTCTCCATCAAACCTATAATATCGAATGGACATATACGAACATTGTACCTTAGTACAATTATATGCCCTAGTTTCTACATATTAAACGAAACTAATTCCCTTTCTCTTTTCAAATCAAATAAAACGTATTCTGCCTCAATTCCATTGAAATAATGCCTAGTCCTAACAGAAACTAAGGGCTAATAAATGTGGGTAGTACTACAAATATTGACTTTACTGAAAGTTGGAATTACGATATCCATAGCTATAATGTATTAATTTTTGAGCACTCTATTGTTTAACTGGGTACCAGAATTGTTATTCTATATTCTATGATCAGCATTCCGTATGACGTCATCGGCACGCATCACAGAAGTTGTCCCTCGGAGCATTGGCATTAGTATTACCGAGGGTAGATCGTGCAATCTGTACGATGGAGATCCGAGGACGCACTTGTATGACTTCCTATACATAGAATACTGCGATCCGTTTGATGCGATGCGTCCGATGCTTACGATACGAAAATGTGGACGCCTGCCTTTACAGTAATATTATGTAATGAAATAAAATGTCAACTGAAAAATCGAACATCAATCTGCCAATTCAATCAATATTTATGAAGATATCTATCTCTACTATAGGTGGTGGAGCTACGCTGAGGTTATTAATGGCTTCAGCATGAATGGGTCGGCTCGACCGGGGTAGTACCACCCTCTCACAGAAAACCGACGTGAAGTAACAGTGCTTGCATTGTTGCGTTTCGCTCGGTCAGTGAGAGCGCCGGAGGCCCACCTTCCCTTACTCCCCCTCTCACCCAAGACAGGTTGGCAACGCACTTGCGACTCCCCTGGTGTTGCAAGTGTCTATGGACGGTGGTGTTCACTTAACATCAGGTGACATACCTGTCCGTTTGGCGTCTATGATATAAAAAAAAATACTGTCTTTAGTCTTACTTACCTTATTATATGGAGATTTATTTATCCAAAATTATACACTTTTACATACAATTTTTTTATTCATACAAACATTGCCCTACCCTAAACAGTTCAAACTTGTCAGATAAGGTCAGATGAGTGCAGCCGTTTTCAAGTGATACGTTGATACATTCGGTGATCGTTTTTAATTACATAAGATATCGTTTTTATTTCCTTTCTACATTGTAAATTATGTCTTGTTTATCCTATGAAATTCTAATATTGTATCTGAACCTATTTTTATACCGTTCTATTAATTTTCCTCAGTCTATTTCAGTGTAATACATTTAGGTGACCACATCTGTTAATTTTAACGTACTGCTGTGACTATGAGTAATATATGTTGCTAAACCTGTCTCTTCGTTTACTACTTTGAAAACCGAAACAGATAAATATATCATATGAAGAGAATAATAAATCGTGTAGCATACGTTGATGCTTTTTTGATATACAAATATTCACACATGACGTAAATCTAAAATTTATTAAAGGAACGCCATGATTTATCTCAGGATTTTTTTTGATGTTGATAGCCACACTAATATTCTAGTAAACGTCAGAGAAAATAACATTGCCGTGGAATGTCATTTGGGGTCAAGGAGAAATATTTTCATGCGATCTTTGGCACAAGTTATGCTTTTAATAAGATTTTTAGCCCTGCGTAAGGGATTTATATAACTATTATTTTTTCATTTGAAACATATTTAAAAGGAACTAGTTTCGTATTTGTACGTTAAAGATTAAAGATATATATAAATAAAAGGTATCAATTAAGTAGTGATATGGCTGATATTTCTTCACATAAATGGAGAGATAAGAGAGATTAAGACTGTGTATTTGTCACAAACGAATTCTGTATTTTTATTACTAACAGATTACGCCCAGTGGTCGGTATTCGACTATAATAGGGGTTACAAAGTTTTTAGTTCACGTGTTTATATATACAGATATTTATATGTACTAGCGGTCGCCTAGTGGTCGAAATTTGACGATAACTCATTTTTACATTCAATAAGACCAAAGAGAATAATAATTATTTCAGTGGTTTCAAATTTACTAAAGATATATTATTTATCAATTAATTATTAATGTATGTATGAATTTACATATTATATATTATAAATTTAACCTACAGTTCGACCGGTTAATTTCAAAGGGCATGTAAGGTATGGAACGTAAGTCATATTAAAAATATTGAATGTAGGATGAAAAAACGTAATTGGAACGTAAGAGTACAATGAAGGATGGCGAAACTTCTTTTTCATGTACATGTGTGTTTATGTTGCGTGTCATTTAAGCATCAGTGTGAGTAATATATATTTTAATTAATTTAGTATGTTTTTAATATATTTTATATAAAAAAATATCTTTGTGCACTTCTCCTCCATACAAACTTTAACTATGCCAAATTTCACGTTCATACGTTCGCGCAATTCGCTTGAAAAGGGGTACAAAACTTTTACTTCACGTATTAATATATATAAGACGTGTATTGCGTTTGTTTTTTTTTTCAATGGTTAAATTGTATTTATAAATATACAAATATTGTAGATTCTAGACGTAAGATGCGTAATGTATCGCGAATAGAGTCGACTCGACGAAGAGTTCATGAAATTCGATTCGTCAACGATACTGAGAAAAAAAATCCATTTTTTATTAGTAACACTAAAGCTTATTAATAACTATTAAACAAAAAAGAAACATGACAAAAAGCACTAAAGTGTCTGTCTTCGACTTTATATGTAGATATTTTTTCTTTTAGAAAATATTCAAGTATGCTAATAATTTATTTAGTTACATGTATATTTATCAATAATGGATGATTGTATTGAATTTTTGTTTTGAGCTGTAGATATATGATATACTTAGAAGGCAGTAATGGAAGACCCTATAGTTGACGGTAATAGTTGTTTAGCTATCGTCAGATATAGACAAACAAGGAGATCCTAAGAGAACTTGACATAAAAATCGAAGCACAGATTACGATATGAAGGAAGTCATGTTGTGCTGAAACCGTCAAGGAGGGACAAAAGCAACTAGATATAGAGAAGTTAGGATATACTTTTATATACACAGGTAGACAGTATATCACACTGAAACAAAAAAAAAACCAGAGAAGTAATTATTATCAACTAGCGAGTCCGGCGGACATTATCCCGCCCTGACAATAACAAAAAAACCTGACAAATTATATACCTAAACCTTCCTCATAAATCACTTGATCTACTGGTGAAACCGCGTGAAAATCCGTTCAATTGGTTTTGAGTTTAACGCGACGAACAGACGTGGTGAAGGACTTTGTTTTATAATATATACGTAGTGATAAAAATCTTTCTCTCTCATTCAATTAATTTACATTGCTGAATTTAGTGAATTATTTAAAATTTACCTGAATACAATTCTAATTAAAACACAATTCCATTTCAACAAAAAGTATTTGTGGAATGTTTTCGTTTTGTAAAATCAAAGCAATTCATTTCTTATTCATTGTTTGTTCCGGTTTACGCTCCCTCGGTTACCGGTTGCCGGTAAATACTCGGTTTTTGTATAGAAAATGTATATTTTCGGTAAATCAGTCGGTATAACGCTTTGTCAAGGGCGATGTTGGGTATGGCAACCATTTATATATAAATATGTTGGCCGATTTTTTTATATCACAATTAATGTTTTGATTTGAAATAATACACAAAAATAATAGTTTGACTTAACAGTCACATTGTTTTCAACAACATTTAAACAACACACGCACAGGTACTTTCGATATTTGCCTTCACAGGCAAAAAATAGTGTTACTTAAAGAAATCAGAAATTTAACAGAATTGCTATATATATAAAGAGGAAACGTTGTATTTTTGTATGTTTATAACGAATAAACTCAAAAACTACTAGACGGATTTCGATAATTTGTTTCATCATTAGAAAGCTACATTATCCCTTAGTAAAATAGGTTATATTTTTTACTACAAAAAAGTAGGGATCCCTACTAAAATTTCTATAATGTAATCCAAGGTATGAAAAATATTGCCATAAAATGACTTTCATCGCATGCGCTGCGGAAACTATGAATGATAGAACAAAAATATGTTGTACAATATTAAAGAATATATTAATATCTATAAAAAACCTCGAGGTGCCATATGTCCAGCTGTTGTGATTATGTCATTATAACTACATTTCTGAAAGAAATCTTAACAAAAACCATACCATGCGTAAAAGACTATGTTATTCATGTCTTTATATTAATCCTAATCCAAATAAATTATTTTTAATTTAAGACTGTTTTAGTACCTGTAGATAACTTTATGAATTATTAAAATCAGTCATTGCATTCAAAAGATATTACGAGTTTAATATTGTCAATCTAAACAAAATATGCCGCTCGCGTCGTTACCGGGGTGTGGTATGTGCGTGCAGGCTATGCGGCGAAGAAAGTGTCACGGGAGAGGGGCGCGCATATCTATAGCGTAGGTAACCGCGCGGCTTATTCGCGCAATAGAAGTTTAGCTCATAGTTATAGGTCGGCATTCAGTTACAATCCACAAATTGATTATGTTCATCAGAACAACATCCAAATTGGGGCAATCAATAAGATTTGTACTAAGTGTTATGCTACAAAATGGAGTGATGAAGCAAATGGTATGTGTTGCGCATCTGGAAAAGTACTTCTTCCTAATATTGAAGAACCACCAAAACCAATAAAAAGCCGTTTTGGCAAACAATCACAAATAATCTGCCCATTTTTTTAAAAATGGCGTGGTTATTATGGCGTGTTTCAGCAGTGTTTAGCTTAACTGTGACTTACTTTGGCAGATACAGTAAAGAGTAGTTCCCGCTAAGCTGTCACGCACCAAAACAGATGAATTCAGCGGGTAGTTTTTTTATCTTATCATTTTGTTAGGTTAGCACAATCATCTACCCCCGAACAGAAGACATTTCTTTCTGTAAGATTTTAGATTCTGGGATGGATCGTGGGTACAAGATTTTCAAGACTATGATCAGTTTTAGCCAACATATGTTTAACCCAAAAGTCGGGACGGGCCGCTAGTAATATATAAAAGTCCGTGCAACTATAGAACCCCGATAATATTTTTTATTGAAATGAACTAAGTGCATTTGGGCAGGATTTTACTATTGACTTGCGTCCGTACTATTACCTGACTACTACTGATCTTGTTTAAAATATATTCGAGGTAGCAGCCAATAATAAGGATCTTGATTATTAATAGCTGTCTACTTTGGTTGGAAATTTTAAAAGGCGGCTGACTTTACACTGGGTCTTGCCTCGATGCGCGTATGTTGCAATTCATGGTAACAGCCCAAGTTGACGCTGCCCATAGGCCCATGAGTTAATTGACCATCGGCTGAATGATTCAAGCGCTCACCTTAGTAATGCAGTAAAGAAGGTCCATAAAGCTAACAGAGGATAGGCAGGTAAAAAAGAGGTGGCGTATTCGCGCTTGGATCGTTGGCCTGTTCATATCTACGAATTATTGGTAACTAAATTCAGTATTGTGCATTCGATCGATCTAGGTAAATTGATCGATTAGATGATAATCATCTTCACGGATGACATAATACTTATATACATATCTTCTTTCGACTCATGCATAATACGATATTAAAGTTTTGAAACAACTTAAAACAAAAATATGTCTTCCAAGATTAGTGCATGGAATTTTGTACAACTTTTGTTTTTTTCCTAAATCTAATTTCTAAATCTGTGGTGTAAATAACAATAGATATATAAATATAATAACATAGCTTTGAAGCACGAATGAGAAATTACAGTTATACTCACTACATAAAAATGACTTATGAGCAGGGACAGAATCTGCGAACTCTCAGCTCAATTGTAGGAATTACTATCATAAAGCATGTATAAACTTTATTTTCTAAGCACTATAAATTACCAAATAATTATATACTATTACACTAGTTCATGGTAAGTTATTCTTTAAACTTGTGAAATAGTAACTTAGAAATCTCATAATTCAACAATATAATTTAGTTCTTATTTTTGAAGGGTAATTTACTGTGTGACCTCTCATTCCCGACTGTCGTGACATTGATAGTTGAGAGAGAGCGAGGTAGAATTACGTTACTTATACGGTATGCACGCAAGAGGTGTTGAGATGAGATACAGAGTAGATAACCGAGGACTTCTCTCATAGTCAGAAAGTGAGTAGGGCCAAAGATATCATGTCACCGTAAAATGAACCTGCGGCTGATAGACACAGAAAGTTTTATCACCTCTACAGTTAATGCACAAACCAGAGACACCGGTTCCTCGGAAGTAGTCTCTGAGCCTCAGAGCCTAGAAGAAAGCCCCGTAAATAAGAGCTCTGCACCTGACGGGTTAAGCGGAAGAAATCTAAAAGCAGTTCCTTATTCCCGCATAATGGACGGTGAAGAAACATAGTGGAGTTTTAACTGGTAAGACTGTCATAGTAGACTATCTATTGTTCAGCGAATGATGGATATTCGTACGTTAAAAAATTAAAGGGTAATTTACTGTTTATAAAATATATACTGTAAATATGAATATAATTAAGACGAATGTATGCTTTATATTAAGACGGAGTTATAATTAATTTGTGAACTGCGCTTGCTTGAATGTTAAAAGTTTAAACGTTCCGTTTTACGTAACGAATAAATAATTCCTTTGACAGAAGTTTCTTTAGAGGATGTTCCGTTTTACGTAAAACTATTTCCCGAGTTACTAAGTAGCAATTTAAAATGTTAATTCTGCTATATTTCCTGGCTTGTCCGGTTTTTCTTTGGTTTAGATATTATTTATATTAGGTCTTTACCTATGAAATTGCCGTTTTGTATGAAAAAATTTAAACTAATTTTTTTCATGTATTTTTTATTTGTATTAATCGAAGTAATCACCCATGCAATCAATGCATCTTTGCCAACGCAGTGGCAGTTTGTTGATGCCTTTCTTAAAGAAATCAGCTGGACGGGAGGCAACAAATTCTTCAAAGGCAATTTGTACTGCCTCTCGGGTATTGAATTTTTTTCCCGCCAAGGAGTTATCCAAATTCTGGAAAAAGTAGTAGTCTGTAGGCGCAAGGTCTGGTGAGTAGGGCGGATGACAGAGAACTTCCAACCCCAGTTCTTGCAACTTGGAGACCGTCTGCTGTGCAGTATGAGGTCGCGCGTTGTCGTGCAGGAGCAGCGGAAACGAGCGATTGACCAATGTTGGTTGGAAATGTGCCAGCTTCTCCATCATTGTGTTCAATTCTTCACAGTACACATCTGCAGTAAAGCTCACCCCGTTTGGTAAGAAGCTGTGATGAATCACACCGGCGCTAGACCACCAAACAGTGACCATCACTTTTCTAGGGGTAAGTTTTCGTTTAGGGGATTGTTTAGGTGCTGAACCAGGATCCAACCAACTTGCTGAGCGCTTGCGGTTATCAAACAGAATCCATTTTTCATCGCAGGTAACAATGCGGTTCAAAATTTCTTCATTTGTGTGTCTGTTGAGCAGTGCAAGGCACGTCTCGACGCGTACTTCGCGCTGGCGATCATTGAGTTCGTGGGGCACCCATTTGTCAAGCTTTTTTACTTTGCCAATTTGACGCTAACGTCGAAAGCTGCTACTAATTCAGCCGTAGATTGTGTATCATCAGCTTCCACAATCGCCTTTAATTCGTCATTGACGACCAAAGTCTTCGGACGACCGTGAGGTTCATTTTTCAGATCGAAATTCCCAGAACGGAAGCGAGCAAACCAATAACAGGTGGTGCGTTGGTTTGTAGTGTTAGCTCCGTAAACGTCGTTGATGTTGCGTGCCGATTGTGCCGCGTTGCTGCCACGACGGTACTCATATTCCATAATTACTCGAATTTTTAACGTATCCATGATGACAAAAAAGATTGAAATGCGATGAAAATGTAACACTAATCAATAAACAAATGACTACTTTTGGAAAAAGAATTCCATGTTTTTAAAATAAAATTAATTTGAAATTAGAATTCTTAGCCAAACAAAAATTATTTTGTTTGAAATGGCCAGTACTGCAGAACGGCAATTTCATAGGTAAAGGCCTATAGCATCAATTTATTGTATTCTGTAACACCAGCCTTCACCATGCTTCAAGTCGAGACAAGCCAGGCAAGGCAAGGCAAACTCAAAGCAAAGACAAGAAAGATTTTGTTAATGCAATTAAAACACACCTACATCATTTTGAATCTTTCATCATTCATCATCAGAATCATTACAAGATCTACCACGGAGAGTGTTCGAAAGAGCTGTTCAGAATGCTGCTGCTTAGTTCCATTACCGAACGTCTCGCCACAATTTAAAATTCCATCAATGTCATCTCGATGGTTGGAAGTCGTCTACCGTGTGGTTTTCGCATGTGTTTTTTCACGTACATCGGTTCTCTGGAATGGTCTTCCAGCGGCAGCATCTCCGGGCCAATATAACTTACAACTTACAAATCTTCAAGAAACGAGATTACTCCTTCTTCAGAGGCCGGCAACGCATCTGTAATGCCCCTCGTGTCGCAGGTGTCCATAGGCGGCGGTGATTACTGACAATCAGGTGACCAGTCTGTTCGTTTGCCTACAATCCCATAAAAAACTTTTCAAATTTTTCTCATCGTTTATGGCTCCCCTTCATATAACCGCTCGTATTATGTTAGAGTGAAAGGTGCGAAGGTCTTTATATGATACTTTTTGAAGTGAAAGTCCTTGAAGTGCACTGAACAGTGAACGAATGTGACACATTACGCTCGGATTTATGACGCTGAATCGGGCTTACTCGGCTTGACTGGACATTAAGCGAGCTGGGATTTTCAAAGCATTGAAACGTGTATAATCAGCTCCAATCTTTAGGGTGTCGTTTAGCGTGAAGCGTTTTTGTGGATTTTTGATCCCCTACTCCCTAGTGAGATGTCGTGAGATTTGAGTATAAATGCGTTGGAGTTATTAAAAAAAACACAATTTGCTTTTTTTATATCATAGGAGGCAAACGAACAGGCGGATCACCTGATGTTAAGGGATCACCGTTGTCCATAGACACTAGCAACACTAGGGGAGTCGCAAGTGCGTTAGCAGCCTGTGTTAGGGGGAAGGCGGGAGTGGGGAGGGGAAAAGGAGAGAATAAGAGAGGGGAGGTGGGCCTCCGACGCTTTCACTGACCGAACGAAACGCAATAATGCAAGCACTATTATTTCACGTGGGTGTTTATGTGAGAGAGTGGTACTATCCCGGACGAGCCGACCCATTCATGCTGAAATCAGTAATAGCTACAGCGTGGCTCTACCACCTTCAAAATGATGCCTATGTTTCTTCCTTTATACATAAACCGTATTGTTAAGATAATGGCGTATACGTTGTCTCGGTTATCAACTAGTTAACCAATATAATGCAGTAGATTATTGTATGTAGATAAATGACTAAAATTGGTGGCTCTACCACCTACTAATTGTATTGTAATTGATGCTTTATTATTGTTAATTCTACTTTAACTTTTTTACTGTTATTACATTTCGTTGTAATTATTATTGTATTATATTTCGAAATATTATTACTAAATAACTTTACATCGATTCATGGATTTTAATATATAGAAGCATTATGAAGAACTGATATCGACATATGTGAGTGCAGAAACAAGTTTTCTTTAAATTAATCTGATTTTCTCGTATTTCTACACAAATTTTTTCCTGAAAAGTATTTATGTGATATTGGTCAAAACCCCCTCTATCTCCAACGTGAGATTTGGCTTGAACCCTCCTCTAAACCCCACACGTAATTAATGGTCGCCCCCTTATCAACCACGTCTGCTATCTGATAAGGAGTTCATTCCAATAATTACATTCTTACTATTACGTGTTTAATAATAAAATAATATAACAGTATCATAAATAATCTATTATGTGTATTCAAATATTAGTATTAATTATTGACATATAGACATTGTTATAACTTTTTTTTTTTTTTTCGCAAAGTGACTGTCTTCCTGTTGGTAACACAGTAAACAAAAACAATGGCGACCACCGAAAGACATACTGTCCATCCCGGTCGCCCTGTCATATATATATGAAGCCTAATGTTCATATATTTATTTATAAATTTTCACTTCTATCGTGAGGTCAAACTACACACTCACTTTTTCCTGTTATTATTTGAATTGACTATTAACATCAATGAATTAATGTTTGAAGAGCATAATTCACGGTCGTTTCAATATTAAACTGTGTAACAAAGGATAATGAAATTAATATATATAGGCAAATATTGTTTTCATCGTGTCGAAAGTTCTGAAGAGACACTCCCGTTTCCCTTTGTCTAATAACGCGTAATTTCTAAAGACATCCTTATATTAAGTAATGGTGTGATTAATACGCACAATTTATTACCTTATCATTACTACCGTAAGGTTCAAAGTGTTATCAGTTATTATTACAAGTAATTAATCCATAAATCACTGGAGATTAAATAAGTGCCTGACACCGACAGATGTGTCGTATTACGATGCCGTGACATGTCTCCGGTATTATGGGTACATGTTATATTTCATATTGCGTTTCCTAATATTACGTAAAAACACTAACTATATAACGAAAATAATGTTGTCTCGGTCATTTATCATGTTAGTAGCTAGTACAAGCGCCATATTTAATTATTTTGAATAGTATAGAAAAAGTAATACTAATTAGTTTGAAGCTATGATGGCTTAGTTACTGTACTGTATAGGGTTCTATAAAATATCTGAATATTTGAATCTAGATAACCCTTGGGACTAAGCTGCTGGGCTGTAACATGTCTGTCTCATAATCAATAATGTAATTATATTTAAATTAGCACTTGTAATCAGTCTATTTGAAAAGAGCACCCTTAGAGTTTCTTGCTCGTTCTTCTCTGGGGAAATCTGCCTTCCGAATGAGCTGTAGTATAAAAAAATAAAAAATGACATATTTCAAGTGTAATGTAATTTACCTACGAAATAAATATATTTTTGACTTTGACTTTGACTGTTTGAACACCGCGTTGATGAACGTAAGTGTAACGAACAACGTATAGTCGGTCAGTCAGAAAAAACAATTAACACTCTGTAGGCACTGTGACTATTTCCGAACAGAGCTTTGTATTACAATAACTTTGACACAGAAGTGACCCTCACGTAAAGTTCTTTTTGCGCCCCCCTTGCGGGGCACGCGGAAGGACTGCATCAGAGTGACCCCTCTGGTTGTGGCCTCTCTCTCCTCCTGAATTAACGGAAGTGCCTCTATGCTGGTGGGTGCGCCATTTGCAGGTCGCTCCCCCGGGGTTGTCACGTCTTTTTCCAAATGGTCATGCAGTGAGATCGAGTCTGTGTGGATGCCGTGGGGTGCCACGTAGCAGTTCTTTCATTGTTTCCCCGTACTCCGCACTGATTTTACAGGCTTCTTTCGTGGAGGCTGTCTTCATCCTTTTGTCGCAGTCATCAGTGAGAGCTATCATTCTCGTCAAAGCTCTGAGAGGCGGGTTTCTTCCTAGGGCACTTGAGGGTTTTCACTTCTTATTTTTGGTTCTCTTGGTTCCCTTGAGGATTGGATCGTTGGTTTGGGTCATAAGGCTCGTCGTTGCCGTCTCCTCGACCATTTTTGGGGCCAGCCTGGCTTCTGTTTTATGCCCGGGATCACTGGACCGAGCCACGGAGCCTGAACGGCGGTTTTTTAGCTCCCGCTTGAATACGGGGCAGCGTGTCTTGTTATTGGGTGGGTGGGCGCCCCCGCAGCAGGCACAGGAAGTGACCTCCGATCAACGACATCTTTCCTTTTATAGGTCGAACTCTCTAGGGTTGCGCTATATTCCACCTCAAGTCGAGAATCTCTCACCAAGCATCTATAAGTGTGTTCTGGCAACTGCACTTGAAAGCCAGTTATCCTCTAGGTCAGAGGTGCTCAAACTTGAACTACTAGCGATCCATCGATAGATCGATTTTTAAAGGCTGCATGTTTGTGCGATGCAGAATTGTCGACTAGGTAGATGTAGAAACTCCCGCTGAAAACGATAAAAGAAAGTGATGAGAAGATTATTCTGGTCTAATTTTAGATAAAAATAAATTTTAGTTGTTTATTCATTACAATTTGTTTTATTTATGTATCGCTAAAACGAAATCTGTGAATAATTTTTATCGGCATTTTTTTCTCGAGATCGACTCAAAGAGTGCCCGCGACTGACCGTTTGACCTGATCTAGATTTAGCGTGTTTAACATCAGTAAAAAACTCTACTAACATATTATAGTTTCACCAAAATGTTTTTCTTCGCCAAAAGCTTTGACTCCTTGCAAGGGATCGAACCTATGTCTAAACTCGCTCCAAGTGACCAATCATCGCTGCAGTCAACAATAAAGTTACTTTAATCCCTGCTGTGTTGAGATTTATTCCAATTATATGAGTATCGTAGACAATTACAGTATATTCGCTAAAATTACAAGTCAAACTGCCAACAATTATTTACTGAATCTCGCAATAGGCTTATATAAACTCGCTTTAATTACTCTACCACAGAAACTTATTTCATTTGTCATCCTTTTATTTTAAGTCTCTTATTAAATTCAAATACCTTTTGCGACCTCGCGCCTTTGTATAGAACGATGAGAGCTCAACATTAATTAATTAAGCGACAGGTTAATCATTTTGCGGGTCCCCGGAAATATCAAGTGAGGATGGTATGATTAATGGTTCAATATCTGCGTGACCGAGCATCGTTCGATGTCTTCTAAAAATCTTATTTAATTAAATCTTAGAAAAGAAACATAATCTTTGTGCATTGTTTTAATCGTTAGTGTCTCTTTCTAAAAACCAATTACTCAGTTAATAGTATCAGATTTAATTGTTCATTTGTTATATCCAATTACAGAGTACGATATAAATATGACTTCGTTTATTTTACTTTCTTATTTGTATCTAAAATTTTCATTTATCATCTTATTTATTACGTGTATATTAAAGAAACAACTAGCTTCTACCCGCGACTTCGTCCGTGTGAAATAGTTACTTTGGGCTAACCCTAACACGCAGCGGAAGTTCTCAAAAGGAAAAAAAGAAAGATTTTCAAACATTCTTCATTGGTGTTCCGCTCCGCTCCTATTGGTTTTAGCATAATGATATGATGCCTTCCTCGGTAAATAAGCTATCTAACACTGAAAAAATCAAATCGGACTAGTAGTTCCTGAGATTAGCGCGTTCAAGCAAACAAACTCTTCAGCTTTATACTATTTGTATAGAAGTATAAATTGACTGCTCTTGCCGCTTGTAATTCTATAGAAAACAAAAAAATATGCATTGTACATTGAAAGAAGTAGCTTTATATTTTATCCGTGACAATAAAAAAATACGATTATAAAATTAATTTAACTTGTTACAAAATAGCTATACCGCAATGCGCTGCTTTACTCGAGACTAAAAATATCATACATCTCTCTTAGATTATTCTGTAATAGCCACTAACTTCAACAGACTTGGGAGACGCAGACACGGTCACTAAATTTAACGGTGTTATGCTTCCCGGATTTATGCACTTTATTTTATGATAACACGTCCTGGCAATGCAGTATTCTTTATGCGAAAGATATCCTTGTGTTAAAGTATTATTTTTGGTATAGAATTCTTCTTACAAGGTGTAACATGTATTTTTTACGTATATTCAAATTATGTTTGGAAATAAAGATTAGTCAATACAAGAGGTATTAAGCGGATTGACTTGCGCAAGCACTTTAACCAAGCAAAGTGGTAAACGTCCGTACCAAGATATTACTACCGATGGATTGTAGACGTTTCGCGTCTTCAGTCCCGCTTATTTTTGAAATTAAGTGATGCTTGTTACCTTGTTCACCTACTCCTAATTTATAGCGAATCATTAAAAGCTAAGTTTCAGGAATCCAGTATCATAACTCTGCCCTCCCAACACATTCTTGATAAATTAATGTACGTCCGCAGGAACATAGTAAAGCGAGATTTAATGAAAGACCGGCATGATTTAAATACTATGACTCGAAACAGTGACATGCTAGTCATCCCATGATTTAGATGCAATAAGGATAATAGGATTTTTAGGTAATGGTGTTAGGTTTTTCAACAAAGTCCCAAAGTCCCATCTACCGGATAGTAAAATTCAAACACCATATCAAGAGGATTTGATGTTAAAAAGCTTACTAATTATAGGGTGGATCAATATGTGAATGATGGTGATGTCTGAATTTACCAATCCTTCCTATGCTTCCAATGAAAATCATTGTAACTGTAATGTATTTTTATAGAAATATGCACGGTAAAAACATAAACCCGATCGAGTTTGTAGCCGGTTCTTCTCGATGATTGGATTGTTTTCCGAACCGATGTAACGTTCATACGATTTGAATCCTGTTCAAAATTTCATAATCCTAGACTCATATGTTTAAGGTGTTCATTGTTTCTCGCTAAATGTTAAGAGTTTTATCGAATAAATGTTTAAAATTATCGTAGTAAATTGAATTTTAAATCACATACACTTATCTCGTTTCCTTCGTTCACCAATTGTGACGTCTTTTGTGTGAGACATAATGCTTTTGTGCGAAAGTCACTGTATAGAGGAACGCATGGTGGATCCATTACTGTGTTGTTAAGGGGAAGCAATTACGGTTGTATAGCGAGGCGACACGAGGGTGTGCACTCTACGAAAATATGATATGAGGAAATCTTTGTGCGGCGAGAGTAGGTTAATTTTATTTTCAAATATTAACTGATACTCGAATATTACATTCTGAAATGTTAAAATGACGTAAACCTTCCGGTTTCCTATTTAATTTTCTATCGCTTAAGTTTGCCTTGCATTATGCTATTGGTGTTTGAGTAATGTAATAGATTTTTTTTTTTTTTTTTTATTGTAGCTCAGCAAAGTGACTGTACTGTCCCTGATGGTAAGCACAGTACAATCCAAAAACAATGGCGACCACCGAAAGACATACTATCCATCGCCGGTCGCCGCTGTCATGCCGGCCTAAAAGCGACCCAGTCAGGGACAGCCCCTCCCCCCGGTTGCTGGATATACACCGGCTGATCCCGGAACGCGACACGCCCAAACGTGCCACTATGGTGGGTGTTCCACCTGGTGTACGGTGGTCGCGATCCAGTCGGGTACAGACACCCTACCACCCCGCATAGTAACCATAACAAAACAATTGAGTTCGAATTTGAGTTTAAGAGTTCAATATTTGAGTAATTTCCTTGTTCATTTTTAGCTCTAAATAAATTATATATCTATTATAATCAATGAAAATAAAAATGTAGGTGTACTTCGAGTATAAATAAACATATGTGCAGTCTACACGAGGTAGAAGTGAAACCTTCAAAAATTGATAAAATATTCATCTAAACGATACACGTGAACAAAATACCACTCTTATTATGCCTCTTTCGAAGGCTTCGTAATAAGCAGATACACCTACACACGTTACGAACAAACATACGCAGGTACAATGATGAGACTAGAGCAAGTATTAGATATATACTTATACAATATACAATAAGGAAACCTCGAATATAACACACTGTATAATGTATTGTATCTCATTCTCTCGCATGTTAAATCCTGTAGATGTAGGTGTTTGTCTCTTTTTAATGTTGTATTTTCTTTTCATCAAGTTTCAAATCACAACGGGCCTAAAGAACTTTTTACTGCTAAAGTTCTCAAAAAACACAAAAATCAAATCTATATACGTCAGTGACCTTTTTTATTTCACATACATTAACATATGTACAATACTAGGATCAGAGAAAGTATTAAGTAATATAATAAGGTGACCACGAATATAATACACTGTGTAATGTATTCTATCTCATTCATTCGCACGTGAATTCCTATAGATGTATATTTTTATCTCGTTTTAATTTCGGTTTTTTGTTTCATTGAATTTTAAGGTACAACGGGATTAAAGTAATAATTACTTCAAAAATTCTCAAAAAAAAAACACAACAATAAAATCTGATAGGGTTTATCCGTGTTAGTGACCTTGTTTATTTCACATATATATTTTTTATTCATATCTTTGAATATTGAAATCTAACATTAATAAAGTCGCCTATGTTTAAACTACCCCCTATTTTGCAAGAGCAAAGCGATATTAGACATAATTAATGCTTCAAAATGATAGTACCGATTATCAATCAGCCGTAATGAATATTATTATATCTACAGAGTTATTTGAAATGACACTTATAGTGCATACGCAGAGGTAGCACCGCCGTTGCTTTATTAAAACTTGGTTATGATTGGTATATAATATGCATTTTCAATTTTGAAGCCAATAATTGGTAATTTCTGCTATCGCTTTGCCAATGCGAAGTACGTAACTGCGGGGTAGGTTAATTTTATCGAGTAAATTTCTTGTTTGGGTAAAAAAACAGCCAAGCGATTTGCTTTGATATACTTTAGTTAATTTCACTGAGTTGCCAATAAATACCATTCCAGTGAATATAGAAAGGAATAACTGCCAAATGTTATTAAAATTCATTGAACTTGCCATCAGGGATAGTAGATGTAGATATATATTAAGGGATATGAAATGATTAAATTATTCACATAGTAAGCAAAACATTCCAGGCAGTCATAAGGATTTTTTTAAGGTGGTAGAGCCATGCTGAAGGTGTTACTGGTTTCAGCATGAATGGGTCGGCTCGCCCGGGGTAGTACCACCCTTTCCACAGAAAACCGACGTGAAGTAACGGTGCTTGCTTTGTTGCGTTTCGTTCGGTCAGTGAGAACGTCGAAGGTCCACTTCCATCCCCGCACTTCGAGCCTCCCACCCCTCCCTCACTTTCCCCTTCGCTCCCACATTCCACCCACACAGGCTGGCAACGCACTTGCGACTCCCCTGGTGTTGCTAGTGTCTATGGACGGCGATGATCACTTACAATCAGGTGACCCGTCTGTTCGTTTGCCACCTATAATATAAAAAAAGGACTACCGACAGAAATGAAAACTCAAAACAATGATATAACTGTGTTCTTAATTGAATTTTGAAATTGAGTATAACGTAAATGACAATATTTCAATTTTACAATTTGTTTATTGAAATTATTAGCATTAGTGTGGTTTTCTATGGGCCCTCGGAGCAATAATTATATTAATTTTTATAAACTCTATTAATCGATCAAAATTATGATGAGCTGCATAATTTTAATATTGTATGTACACAGGCCCCTATACTACGCGTCGCTAGCCTGACGCGTAAGCGCAATACGCCCGGTCACGCTTAGTAGCGTGTCATGATGCGAAATTATAAATTTACCTCCCGCCAAAAATACCACTCAACGCGCCTAAAGAAAAACAATAAACCTCGTGTCTGACGTCACCGCACTAAATCCGAGAGTGATATAAATTAATATATCGAACGTATAATTGAAAACAAATTTATTCATACGTGCCCGTAGTAAATTAATTAATCTATATCCACTGCCTCCCTTCTAATAAATACCCGGTAACCAGGAGCCTTAACGCCGCGTAATGTTTGCGGCACTCGCTAGACTTATCTTTATAGCTTTCCTGATTACACTCGCTCTGCCACCGACAATTTGATTAGCCCGGGCTACGTGAAACACTGTCACCGCAGTTTATAATCCGATCTACGAACTAATTGAAGAAGTTCATATTTGAAACTTCGTTCAAGTGAATATGCTTTTCATGTTTCAAGGAAACGACTCTTATCAAGATTAGATTTAGGGTGGACGTTACTTTCTATACACTTGCGTCTGCAAACGATTGGTAACTGTCACGTCTCACTGCAACAAATAATGTTTGATCTTATATGCGCGATGTGTAATCGCAATGTAATTGTGGTTTGCTACACAGTAATCGGCAAAATCATTACATAGTATAAAACAAGGTCCCCTACCGCGTCTGTCTGTCTGTCTGTTCGCGATAAACTCAAAAACCACTGAACGGATTTTCTTTTTCCCCAGTAAATATAGTGATTCATGAGGAAGGTTTTAGTATCTAATTTGTCAAGGATTTTTTTATAGTCAGGGCGGGACAACGTCTGCCGGGCCAATAATTTTCAATAATTTTAATTCTTATATTTTACAGCTATATATCATAAGTGTCAACCGACGACAGGTTCAAACGTCAAGCAAAGCGAAAGACGCGTTTAATAATTTTTTGAAGTGAAAACTTCTTTTTTTGACAGGTGATAAATTTATAACTTCGCGTCTTGATATGGTAGTAAGCGTGATCGACCGTATTGCTCTTGTCAGACTAGCGACGCGTAGTATAAGCAGCCTGTGTCCGCCTAATATTGAGATTGTGCCACCTATCATATATGTGATGAATTAATAAGCTGTATAAAAAAGTATCTAATTATTATTTAGAGTGCCAATAGATCTGAAAGATATACTAATGATAATAATTTCAATTCACAATTACATTTATGAAGTTTACATAATGTAGACTATAATTAATTTAATAATTCAAAAGAGAACATAGATAATTTAAATTCCGTTGTTTTGAGTTACTACTACTGTCGGCGGTCCTCTACCTGACTGCTTCGATATTTTTTTCTTTTTGTTAACATTATGCTAAGTCCATTAGAAACGAGGCAATTACCTTAAACGGTAAGTGCCCAAAGCAAGAACGTAATACCTGTGCGGTAGACCGTATGGCGTGGACACGATATCGGAGATCGAGGATTCGCCTGAATTATCACGAATGTAATCACATAGCAGTTTAGTACATGTAGGCATAACTAAAAATAAAAAAAAATATTATAAATAAATTTCACTGTAGAAAATGCTCGTGACTTCAATCAGCAGTGTGTCTCGAGCGTAAGAAATATACTCCGAATCCCGCGCAGTGTCGCCAACTACGTGAATATAATTAAAATAACATTCCGATTAGAGCACTGACATTTAAATTTACGTTTGAGATCTGATGGCTTCGCTTTTAACAAATATCGCTTTGTACATTCCACTAAATATTACCAGGGACTAAAACAAATGATTTCAAGTAACATTCCATCATAGTATTTTCACGCTATATTCCTACCGTGATAGGCACAAAGAATGTTACGCTACTTCTCTTCTTCCCTCGCATTAAGTACTTCTGTCGTACGTCCGTGCTAATTTTGGGGTACTTTTTGGTTCTCCAACAAGTAATAATTTGTTAGTATATCATTTGTACATATAATAAGAATGTAAATGTAACGTGTAAAGTTTTAGATTTTTGTGAAAAAATTGTTGCAGGTATCTTGGAATAAGTAATAAAATACATTTAATTCATTTTTAGAAATGTATGTTTGTTTGAACACCCATCACTGCTAATGTACTGCGTTTACGATAAAATCTCACCACCACAATCATAAAGCATATCCTTAAGTAACATTTAGTCTTTGTTTCATTAAAATAGGTTCACTCTATCAAAAGTTATTGTAATTTTAATGATGACGTGACTTACGTCAGTAAAAGGGAGAAAAGTATATAAGTAAATGGACTTAATACATTCAAATGATTTTATTGGGCCCTGTTTTTTTTTACATTAGGTTCCACGCGGACGGAGTCACGAGCACAGCTAGTATATAATATAGGCGAGAATATTCAATTAAGTAAAATTACCAATTGCATTGAAAAATAAATATTTAATTCTAGTTAAAATGTATGTAAGTGAATAATTTCAAGTGATGTCAGTGTTTTACTTACTACATTACTGTATTGCAATGATTTGAGTACGTGATATACTTGAGAATCACTTTAATTACGTTACAACTTAAGAAAAGTAACGGGCAGAGATTTACTTACGTTACTTGACCAAAACGCCACCTAAATGGTACAAGTTTTATGATTTTCTTCTTTGACATTAGAACATTTTGTATAGGTGGTAGAGCCACGCTGAAGCTATTACTGGTTTCGCACGAATGGGTCGACTCGTCCGGGGTACTACCACCCTCTCATAGAAAACAGACAGACAGACGTGAAGTAATAGAGCTTGCATTGTTGTACCCCTCTCCCCATCCCCTCTCCCGCTTTCTCCAAACACAGGCTAGAAACGCACTTGCAACTCCCCTGGCGTTGCTAGCGTCTATGAACGGCGGTGATCACTTACCATCAGGTGACTCGCATGCTCGTTTGCCTCCTATAACATAAAAAAAAATCTTCTTTGCATATCTGGACTCATTCCAAAGACGAATTTCTCAATTTTTATGAAAAACAATACACGTGAAGTATTTTATTGTCAATTGAGAGAATATAAAAATTACGATTAAATATTTCAGGAATCATCATCAAATTATCATCATTACATAGTATAAAACAAAGTCCCCTACCGCGTCTGTCTGTCTGTCTGTTCGCGATAATCTCAAAAACTACTGAACAGATCTTTATGCGGTTTTCACCAGTGGAAAAAGTGATTCACGAGGAACGTTTTAGTATATAATTTGTCCAGGATTTTTATATAATCAGGGCGGGACAACGTCTGCCGGGCCCGCTAGTTATAAATAAAAGTAACTACAGTGCAATAAACGCGAGCTCGAATTGTATATAATTATCATCATTACATAATATAAAACAAAGTCCTCTACCGCGTCTGTCTGTCTGTCTGTCCGCGATAAACTCAAAAACTACTGAACGGATTTTGATGCGGTTTTCACCAGTAGATAAAGTAATTCATGAAGAAGATTTAGGTATATAATTTGTCAATGTTCTTTTATTGTCAGGGCGGGACAGCGTCCGCCAGGCCCGCTAGTATAATACAAAATACTTTATTATCCAACCAAATGTCACGTGCAACATATAGTTTTTAAAAATGAGTTTCAATGAAAAATTGAAAAAGGTCGTTTGTTAAATGTTAACCCAGTTTTGTGACAAATATATGGAAAGTAAATGAAAGCTAGCGTTGGACCTTTCCGGGATAAAGTTTCTGATACAAACTTTCAATATTCAATCAATCCCGCATGTCAACAGGAATGCTTTCGATAACGCTTGTTCTGTTATTCACAAAGCTTCGTCAAAGTTTTATTTAAGCCCCTCGTATATGATTCATTGAATACTTTACAAACTATCATTCAACTTGGTATACGCTTATTTAATTGAATATTAAATATATCAAACGTGGATACCGCAGTAGGTAACATTGTTATCTACTACTTGAGAAACGGTAAATAAATAGCTTAATAAGTATGTATTTTTTGTTGGTATACAATCTTCTAGATTATTACAGCCAAGTAGAAAAAAATATAACACTAGTCTTGTGATAATTTCAGCGTTCTAACCAGATGGCGGCCCCTTGTTAAACGTTCCAAGGAGTTTTTGTAGAAATCAGAATTCATGCTCTGTAGTACTTTTTTCCACCCATTTCAATTGTGCAGAATAAGCGAACTATATTACGCAATATACTACCAATATTACAAAATATAGAGTCGAATAACACAAAATTATAAATAGTCTTCATATATATTTCTTTTCTTGTATTCTACTCCTCCTAAATCCACTACTTTTTAAATTTTTTGTGCGTGTTCGAGTGGATCGAGGGTTTAGTTCACAATTGGAACCGGAGGTGGCCGTTGCTTTGGGTTTTTTTTATTTCAGGCAGGACACTCCCCACCCCTGTGCATATAAAATCCACTACACGACAGTCTAAAATCCCACCAAAAACTCATAAGTATGGTTCAAATGAATTTATTTATCTACTTCAAAAAGAAGTTTCTCTAGTCAGTTGTGTTCGTTGTATGTTACCTCGGAACTTCATAATCTATAAACCAATTTACGAAATTCTTTTATTGTCAGAAAAGGGATATTTTTAATGGGTTTCTGTTTTAATTTGACTAGCACTGGACTACAAATTTAGAAGATATACCAGGGAGCTCCTCAAATCAAATAAGAACTGTATAGTGAAGATATACTTGTACGTAGATTTATGATAATCCAAAGCTAGGTACCTAATAAGATCCTTTACTATGTTATGGTTACTATGTACTAAGTAAACTTACTATGATAAAGTACTTTCTGGACTAACTTGGAATGCGAAGATACTACGGAACTTCTATTTTGGTTTAATCCATTTATTGAGTACATTTTTTTCAAGACTATTTTGTTTTAAACATTAATAATATTATTTTGTAAATTACATTTTTATAGCAGGCAGTATTCAATTGCGCATATATATGCTGATTGCATTTACACCCACACAATTAATTATTTACGAACACTGTTCACGCTGCAAATCAAAACGTGAACATCAGGAACGCGACATCGACAAAACGAACCAATGAGAAGAAAGCGCTAAAATATCGTTACAACACAGGCCTTTGAAAAAAAGACAATAAACGCTATCACGAGACGACGCACGTATTTTTCATTTACTAAGCACAAATATGTTGCCTGTAAAGGCGCAAACAAACACTAACAGGTATTTGTGGCAAAAATATGACAGTTCTACCAAGAAATGTCGTACTTAATTAATCTATAATTATATTACAATTGAGGTAACATTTGTGGTGGAGATTCTACTCAATTTCGCATATATTCGCCGATTGCATTTACATCTACAGGATTAATTAACCGACTTCGAAAAAGGAGGAGGTTACTACGTTCGGTTGTATGTATTTTTTTTATGTATGTTAATCGATATCTCCGTCAATTATGAACCGATTTTAATGATTCTTTTTTTATTTGAATTGGTTATATTCAGTCCCATATAAATTTGAATAAAATATTCAACCCCTAAGGGGGTGAAAAATCGTTTATTTGAGTTTCACCCACTTCGTCTCTACGTATTTTCGTGAAATTGGAACCGATTTATTATATACCTATTAGAAACCAGATATATATATGCACACTAAAATTGGAAAAATAAATTTTTTTACAAAAAAAATAAACCGCCTTCGATGTTAAAAACTAATAAGGCACTAAAAAGCGAAAAATAACTTAATTATTAAATTAACCAAATTAAATAAAAAATATTGATATTTGCGCTACCTAATAATATATTTCAAGTCGATGCCAACCTACATTTCAAATTCCTTGCAGGTAATAAAATATGTATACCATACAGACATACATCGTGGGACACGAGAGTGGACCAAAACTTTGATGTAGATGATATAAATTTAGATTGGCATTGACTTCAAATATATTATTAGGTAGCGCAAATATCAATATTTTTTATTTAATTTGGTTAATTTAATAATTAAGTTATTTTTCGCTTTTTAGTGCCTTATTAGTTTTTCACATCGAAGGCGGTTTATTTTTTTTTTTGTAATTTTTTTTTATTTTTTTAAATGAAATATTAAAAGACATTGACAGGTATTTATAGGAAAAATATTACAGTTGTACTAGGAAAAGTGCTACGTAATTAACCTACTATTATATTACGATTGAGGTAACATTTGTGGTGGAGACTGTACTCAATTTCGCATATAATCGCCGATTGTATTCACATCCTGCCAGTGAATTCACTCCGATAAATCATATTTGAGTAAAGCAGCAGAACTGACAGGTCTTTATGGGAAAAATATGATGCCATTACTACAAAAATATTGTAACCGCAGTTTAATTTTACCAAATTCGTATGCTATTTCAAAAATAAAATATACATAGAATCTCTATTTTGTTTTTGTCTCTTTTAATTTCTCTGCACGAAATTTGTTTGTGTAATTCTTTTTAATTCTGAGATGCTACCTTAAAAGCAGATTTATACATACTAATTATCTATCTATCTGTATTTAAAAAAAATCCGAAAGTGTGTAAGCGCATTCTTTTGTAACGGCTGTACATAGTTGGCTGTTTCCTATTTTATTGTGCGTGTAATTGTAAGGACAAGGTTTCGTACTAATAAGTAAAAGCGTTGGATTCAATATCTCCATATAAATAATACAAAATATTGACAGATAGACGTCCAATCGTTCAGTTGTTATTTTAAATCATTAAAGGAAAGATTTGGTCTCATTTTTTTCGTAAGTATACCCATGCGAAGTAGAAGTTAGTATGACATAAGTATATCTAGTGGTAAGATTGTTTAGAAATATCTTGATACTTGAATTGTTCTTGTTATTCTTTTGGCTCCGCAGAAGCACTTGCCAGTGTTAATGTTTTGTTTCAATAGAGATTACAACATATTTTATACAATAAGTGTCGTGTGAATAATTTCAATGTTACAACAAGATGGTGGCTCTCTTGTTAGAACTTTCCATGGAGTTTTTGTGGCATCTCAGAATTCATGTTCCGTAATATTATTTTCCATTCACTTCACTTATGCACAATAAACAAACTATTTTACATAAAACACCACCAATTTTACACAATATAGAGTCAAGTAACACAAGATTATGAATAAAATATAATATCCACTACGTGACTGACTAAAATCCCGCTAAAAACTCCACTTGAATTTTTTAATAATTATTAATTTTGACACGCTTGCTGATTTTTTTTTTGAATGTAGGTGATAAGAAAAGTATTGTAGTTTCTTATTAAATATTCTTCATACAAAATATCGTAAAAGGAGTTGCAATGTTATTTTTGTGAATTTCGGTAATGCTGCACTTTGCATGAGTATATATGCAAAGACAGTGACATTTTACCCACATCACGAGAAGAAGAGAGTTACTTTCAGATACTCATAAACCGACATATAAATTACTAGCCAACCCGTGCCCACTTCGTTGGGCGGTAATAGGCATTATCAAGCTACAACTTTTCTCTAGAACTCAATCATATATATCTCATAATTAAGGCAGCGTTCGTAAGAAACGTTTTCGTTCGACCATTTTTCTCCGACTCCCCAGATATTAACCCCTACAACCTCACAAACTTTACCTCTTTATAATATTAGTATAGATTATAGATAATCTAATTAGTTAATAGCTTCTGCCCGCGACTTTGCACGCGTGGAATAGTTATTTTGAGCTAAGACCCCCCCGAAACCCCCAAAAGGAAAAAATACCCCGATTTTAAAACATTTTTCATTGTTGCTCCGCTCCTATTGGTCTTAGCGTGATGATATATAGCTTATGACACTCACAAATAACGTGGATTTCTATTGGTAAAATCGGTTTTAGTAGTTCCTGAGATTACCCCCTACAATGTCACAAACTCACAAACTTTACTTCTTTATAATATTAGTATATAGATTATAGCCTCTGCCCGCGACTTCGTCCGCGTAGTAATAGTTACTACTCTGGGCTAACGCTGACACACAGCAGAAGCTCTCAAAAAGAAAAAAACATCTCGATTTTGAAACATTTTTATCTGTGCTCCGCTCCTATTGGTCTTAGCGTGATGATATATAGCCTATAACCATTCTCGATGAATGAACTATATAACACTGAAAGAATTATTCAAATCGGACAGTAGTTCTTGAGATTACCCCTTACAACGCCACAACGCACAAAGTTTACCTCTTTATAATATTATTGTATAGATTAAACGCCGCCATTATGTTCGTGCTTCTTGTTTGGGTCGCAAAGTGACGGCACTGGGCTTCCGTTGCGACAGGGCCGCCAAAAAAAAAAAAAAAATCCCATTTTTAAAATTTTTTTTTCTTTCCTCCCCCCCTTTTTGCCTTACCGTGATGATATATAGCCTATAACCATTCTCATAATGAGCTATATAACACTAAAAGAATTATTCAAATCGGACCAGTAGTTCCTGAGATTACCCCTTACAACGCCACAACGTCACAACGTCACAAACTCACAACGTCACAAACTTTACCTCTTTATAATATTAGTATAGATAAAGAACAAAAGTTCAAAAAATATTGTGAAATCGGTCACCGCGCCGCTCTCTAGCCATGCCCACCGGTCGTGCGTCGTGGAAGCCGGGTTTGTTTAGTGCTCCATAAAAATTACTAAGCAGTGTGTCGCGCGACCCACATGCGATGGCGGGTCGCGGCCGCGTGTCGCGGTCACTAAGAGCCGAATGTTACGTTAAGGTTTCCTGTTGCTTAATTACTGTAATAAAAGTTATGGTTAGTTGGCAATATGTATCTCTTATTTATTATTTTCTATATTTCTGACAACGTGTATGAAAAATTTCATGATGATTGATTAAGAAGTTAAAGCCTCACAAACATACAAACACACATTTTCTAAATATTACAATGGATGTTAATGATGGATTTCCGCAAATGTTTTTTCTTTACAAGCACACGATTTATATAAATAATCATCTTTTTTCCGTGAAAATATAAGTTGGTACTTATATCAAGCGTCAACTGAAGAGTTACAATTGATGGGAATGCTAAACGGTATTCCATTATTTACTTAGCAAAAAATATAACGATCTACATACTCTACTAGTTTTTTGTTTCTACTTGTGTACTTGAATGCTCTGCGTAATATGATTACCTATTGAATTACACAATTTGTACTGGGTCTTCAATCTTTATTTTATTTTCGTCTTGTGAATTATATAATACTTAAGATTGGGTCTAGCTTTTGTTCGCTACTTCAGTCGGTTGAGTAGTTAAGTAAACTCACATAAGCATATATAATAATAACATGGAATAAATATTTCATCTTTCACTAGCTCGACCCCCGACATTTTGCCTTGCTTATCCACACTGCTTCTGGCAAATACATCTGTGCAATCTTTACAACATCCGCTTCAGGAACCTCAGAGTTTATTCGAAGAGACAAGGTAATACTTTTTGGACTTCTTTGCAATATACACCAATTTATGAAAACAGAATCTAACATGAAATCTATTGGTAACCTTGCAAGGTGATATAGTAGTATATCAAGTTATTCACATACTTTAAGATTACTGTTACTCGTATCTATATCACGGGAAGGAAATAGACTTGTATCAAGTCGCTTCCACTTCTCTCTCCCGATAACTTTTTCTTCTAAACTGTATTCATGCGAAAAAAATAAACAGAGTTAAAATGAAACTTGGTTATAAAATCTAAAGAAGAGTCTGTAGTTCTGAATAGTAAAGCGATCGAAAAACAAAAAAACAATCTTTTGTTGAGCTTTGATTCTAAATCAAATTAAATCAATCAAGATAAAATAATCAATAAAGATTATTAAGTTATTGAAACAATAAAACAAACTTTGTTTCAACGGTAGGGTTTATGTCTTACACAGTACTTAAAGAACCAAATCTATTACTATGACTTTTCTACCTCATTGTACGGCATCCTTTTCCATGACGAATTCATAAATCTCATCATACTTCGGTACATTACGCAGTACGGTACAGTCACGCCCATGTTACCAGTCGACACGACGCGGCGACGTGACGTATCTAAATGCTATTTTAAGCATTATAAATTAATTTTACTTTAATATTACGGTTTGAGTTTAGCGAACCCAGTTTTTATTTAAAACCGAGGACGAGTCTTTAAAGTTGTGTGTGAAATTAGGTAACATTTTGGCCTGCGAAATCGTAGCTTTTTTTATAGTACGCGTCTAACTTTTTGACCGCTCTAAATATAGCTGCATAGAACACAAATTTAACTATTTACACGTATCAAGTTATATATGTAAAATCGAAACAACTAAAGGGAATATAAATACCGATTAAACTTTGACGATCTTATATGTGAGCCCGAACTTACGGCTATATTCAGAGCGGCCAAAAAGATTGATGTGGGCTATTTTTAGTAGAGGAAATACTACGGATTCAGGACTTGTCCATATCTTAGATCAAGACAAATGGAGTAGGTTGAAGCGTATGCCGTGACAAAGGTGTAGGTATTTGCATACATATATATACTACTTTCAGTTTTGTCAATAGTGACTGTATCCCCATATGCACGTCGTTATGTAAGATTAGTATAATTTTCATATAATTTGTAACTTTTTTTTCTTATGGGCATTTAAATACTGCTGTTGATTAACGACCCGCCCCGAGTTCACATCGGACTTCAAGCAATAATTATTTACATTTTTTTACAGTCTATTAATTATTTTAAAATATGATGCGCTGCACAAGCTCAGTGCAAAATATCGATATTACATGTACACAGGCCGCTATACTACGCGTCGCTAGTCTGACGCAGGTGCAATACGTCACAAGCATGTCGAGGTCATCGGTGATGCGAATCCATAAGTTTTTCTCGTATAATATTAGGTCTTTACCTATGAAATTGCCGTTTTGTATGAAAAAATTTAAACTAATTTTTTTCATGTATTTTTTATTTGTATTAATCGAAGTAATCACCCATGCAATCAATGCATCTTTGCCAACGCAGTGGCAGTTTATTGATGCCCTTCTTAAAGAAATCAGCTGGACGGGAGGCAACAAATTCTTCAAAGGCATTTTGTACCGCCTCTCGGGTATTGATTTTTTTTCCCGCCAAGGAGTTATCCAAATTCTGGAAAAAGTAGTAGTCTGTAGGCGCAAGGTCTGGTGCGTAGGGCGGATGACGGAGAACTTCCAACCCCAGTTTTTGCAACTTGGAGACCGCCTGCTGTGCAGTATGAGGTCGCGCTTTGTCGTGCAGGAGCAGCGGAGACGAGCTATTGACCAATGCTGGTTGGAGATGTGCCAGCTTCTCCATCATTGTGTTCAGTTCATCACAGTACACATCTGCAGTAATGCTCACCCCGTTTGGTATGAAGCTGTGATGAATCACACCGGCGCTAGACCACCAAACAGTAACCATCACTTTTCTAGGGGTAAGTTTTCGTTTAGGGCATTGTTTAGGTGCTGAACCAGGATCCAACCAACTTGCTGAGCGCTTGCTCCATCCATTTTTCATCGCAGGTAACAATGCGGCTCAAAATTCTTTCATTTGTGTGTCTGTTGAGCAGTACAAGGCACGTTTCGACGCGTACTTCGCGCTGGCGATCATTGAGTTCGTGGGGCACCCTTTTGTCAAGCTTTTTTAAATTGCCAATTTGACGCAAATGGACCAATATTGTTTTGACGCTAACGTCGAAAGCTGCTGCTAATTCAGCCGTAGATTGTGTATCATCAGCTTCCATAATCGCCTTTAATTCGTCATTGTCGACCAAAGTTTTCGGATGACCGCGAGGTTTCATTTTTCAGGTCGAAATTCCCAGAACGGAAGCGAGCAAACCAATAACAGGTGGTGCGTTGGTTTGTAGTGTTAGCTCCGTAAACATCGTTGATGTTGCGTGCCGCTTGTGCCGCGTTGCTGCCACGACGGTACTCATATTCCATAATTACTCGAATTTTTAACGTATCCATGATGTCAAAAAAGATTGAAATGCGATGAAAATGTAACACTAATCAATAAACAAATGACTACTTTTGGAAAAAGAATTCCATGTTTTTAAAATAAAATTAATTTGAAATTAGAACTTAGCCAAACAAAAATTATTTTGATTTGAAATGGCCAGTACTGCAGAACGGCAATTTCATAGGTTATACCTATTATAAATTTAACCTATGAAATCGCTCACCGCGGCTATATTAGTTTTCACTTCAAAAATTCACTGTGGGCAATCCTTAGCAGATAAAAATGTTGGTAGTTTTGTAACGTTATTAGTTTAAAAGACAGAAAACTGTTTATTACTTCTTCATTATGTCTACTTTATATGCATATAATATACTAGTATTACGTATATAAAACTTCCAGAAGAAAATCTCTAAACGACAGTATAATCCGTATCAAAATATATTGCATAGTTTACAAGAACTAAGGGAGTATAAGCATACACGAAATAATTGTAGTAAAAATGTTTAACATTTACTTTATTAGTTAACTTTACTAATTTATTAGAGAAATATCTTCTGAAGATTATCTCTGTATTTTTTTCAAACACAGCCTACAATTTTATATATCAATATTATTCATTCTTTTATAATTTATTTTCCTTTTTCTATAACGAGACGTAGCGAACTCCGAGTTTAAGAAATTATTACGAAAAGAAATCTTAATGACGTGAAATAATTTCGCTGGAATGAAGTTACTTTTCTGACAGCTGGCTGTCTCTGCAGTCAGCGAAACGTCTATCAATGAAAACAATCGAATTGAAACCGTATCTTTCTAAAAATAAAATAGAAAATATTTAGCAACTCTGATTGTGATTATATTTTAAATTAAAAATGTGATGCTAAAGCACAGAGCCTAAATATATATGTTGATTAAAATAAGACTGTTAATTTTTAGGACAGACATACATTTATTTTATTAACTGTGGTAGTTAATAAAGAAAGATTTTTAAGTAGATACAATGCGTTTATTTATCTGTAATATTTGCAATAGATTCCTAATACCAGAGCAATACAATTCCCTTGATATACGAAATGGGACACCAAAGAATATTCTATACGGTCAGGTATCTAGAGTCCACGTGAAGGAGTTCAATGAACCAAACGCTGTTCACTATACAGTTTCAAAGAAACTCCCTTCTAGTTTCTGAATTGCGTCACAGATAATAGAAATACAGGATTGGTTCGTTCTATTATAATACTATAGAATATTATAAAAAAAAATACAATTTGAATCAGGTAACGTACGAATTAGATAATCGGGTGAATATCCACAACGTAATTACAAACAACAATCATTTGCTCTGTAAATTTGTATTAAAACTGAAATTTACTTCGAACAACAAGAGACCGAATTAAAGTGGACCAAATTATTTAACAAGAATAACTTATAAACCTTTTTTATATAAAATACCTAGTGAATATTAAAATAAAATTTAAATATAAGCACCTATAGACCACAATTATAACTTGCCTCAGTGAAATGCGCTCTCGAAAACTAATTCCGAATTTAAATACTTCCTGCTGTTAAATTAGGTATCTAGTACATCCAATTACCATATATATAGGTAACAAACTATACAATTTACGCAACAGCACGTATTAAAGTCAATATTGCATTGGCTTGATGTCCACGGAGCACGTAGTATCAAAACAGTGCCAAGTCCTGTATTTGGCGTGACGCCTAAAAAATTGCATTACTCGCTTGTATTTACCGTATATAACCTATCTGCTATTTTTACTTGGATATCGGTAAATATTCTGTTTGTACTCTGGGTTTTTTTATATACCTATCATCATTATGGATGTTTTTTTATAACAGTCTAATTTTTATGATAGTAATTATCTTTTTTTCTTATGGTTTCTATCTATATATATGAATGGTCGCCTGGTTGAAATTGGATTACAATAAGTGATATTAAAGCATTCTGTATACTGTATTTTAAAGTTCGATTTAAAAATATCCAAGTATTTTTTTATAACGCTAAATCTTATTAAAATCTACAAAATAAAAAATAATTGACGCGTCACGGGACGCCTGGCATATGTGAAACATATGTGTAAGGTAGTAAACAAAACTGTATACACTATAGGTATGCGAGCTCAGTGCGGCAAGAGAGATTGCGCACAGTCGCTTGCGCATGGCATCGCGTCACCACGTCTCGCCACGCCAACAATCATGTTTACCCTCGCTTATAGATGTTTCACATCAAGAAGTAAAAATAAAAATCGGTGCAAAGCCGGGACGTGTGATGTAATGGTAATGTAATGGGTAATAAGTGATTGGTAAGTTGAATGTGAAATAAAATTGCATGATGGTTATTGATTCCGTGAATACAAGTGTGTTGCCTGTTCTGATATAGAAAAATATATATACAAGTACCAATAAACGAATCACAAGTAACTTGCATTTAACTTTTTCCTTTTAGATCATAAAATTGGTAATATGTATCGACAAATAGTTTATTTCTTCCCTGGATAGCTCCCCATCGAGTTCATAATCTGTCACCAAGCACCAAAAGATTTGTTCTTGCAGCTGCACTTGAGAGTCAGATAGTTAGTTCCCTAGGTTTAGTGTAGTCTTAGACCACATTGTCATTTAAAACCATAACATCAGGTGAGATTGTGGGCAAACACTAAAACAGGTGTAAAATAAGGATTTTTGCATTTCTATGGTCAGAGCATTACTTTTTGGAAATGTATCGCAAATAGTTTATTTGTCATAACTTTGCCACTTTCACCTGATTAATGAAAAAAAATATCTTTTATTTTCAATCTTATTGGTTTCGCATAGAGACCATTTGGAATTGGCAATATAAAGAGAGAGAGGAGAGATCGCAATTTGATACGATTCACTACTCACTCCCTTGACGTGTTGCATGAGCATAATATAAAAGTCACCAAGATTTAACAGGCATGACATGGCTCCCGCCAACGATCCTCCTCCTAAGGGTCCCAAGAAAGCCAGACGAAAAAGGAAGAAGAGAGACCCACAGGTACAGGAAGACGCCAAGCTCGAAGAGCTGTTAAAGAGAGTGTACGCTTTCATAGAAACCCGCGAGAGAAGAATCAAGACAGCCTCCCCGGAAGAAGCCTGTGCAATCAGAGCGGAGTTCGGGCATAGAATGTTGGACCTGCTGCGCAATAAACACACCTCCCACACACCGGTTAACTCTCCACCCGAAAGAGACGAGACGACCACGGGGGAGCACCGTGTAAATGGTGCAGCCACCCTAAAGTAACAAGACACTCCTGTTAAAGTGGGAGGAGAGTGAGGCTACAGCCAGAGGGGTAACCCTGATGCTGTCTTGCTGCGTGCCCCTTGTGGAGCACGCGAGATTAAAGTTCGATGCGGCAGTCATGATTTAGATGCAAGTCAGAGAGTCGTGGTAATTTCTAAGTCCGTTAAATGTCTTTAGATTATTAATCACATGCTTGACAAAATTATCGAACGATTTGATAGCAGACTCCTTCTCCATCAAGCCCAGAAAATCGATTGGACATATATACAAAGACTATCACAAATCATTATGTGCTCTAGTCTCTTCGTGCTAAACCTGGGTCATTCTTGAAGCAAATGTTCAAAGTTTTGTTCACAGATGTGTTTTCGCAGGTGTTATTGTCAATAATCTTAAAGCGAGTAAGGTACTGCTTAGAATACCCATGAAAATAAGTATCGACACCATCTAATAATTCTATTTTAAAAGGTTACATTTTTCTTAGTTCTGTTTTGACTACTTCTTAATTAATAATCTTAACTAGGTTTGGAATATCTTGGGTTATTTTTGCACTAATTTGAAATAAAAATGTTTGTTTTGCAAATAATATACCAAAATTCATTAAATTATTACCTACGAATATTAATAATGAAATGTCTTATACACTGTAAGGGGTAGGTAACTTTTACCTATTTATAAAATTAATAGTACTAGTGGGCGCCCAGTGGTCAACATTCGACGATAGTTCATTGAATTTTTAAAGTTTGAACTTTATTAGGGTTCTTTTATCAATGGCATCAACTTCAAATATATAATTACGTAGTTCAAATATCAATATTTTTTATTTAATTCGATTGGTTTAATAATTAAGTTATTTTTCGCTTTTTAGTGCCTTATTAGTTTTTCACATCGAAGGCGGTTTATTTTTTTTTGTAAAAAAATTTATTTCCCCATTTTTAGTGTTCATAAATATATCTGGTTTGTAATGGGTATAATAAATCGGTTCCAATTTCACGAAAATACGTAGAGACGAAGTGGGTGAAAATCAAATAAACGATATTTCACCCCTTCAGGGGTTGAATATTTTATTCAAATTTATATGGGACCACCGTTGAATATAACTAATTCAAATAAAAAAAGAATCATTAAAATCGGTTCATAATTTGCGGAGATATCGATTAACATACATAAAAAAAAATACATACAACCGAACGTAGTAACCTCCTCCTTTTTCGAAGTCGGTTAAAAAATACATACAGTCGAGCATAGCATTATTTTATTAGCAGTCCGTTATTGACGGACGTCAAAATGTCTTTTTTATTTACATGTGTGTATATGTTGTGTAAAATTGAAGAAGTAGTGTGAGTAATGCATATTTTAATTAATTTAATGTACTTCTAATGCATTTTATATAAAATAAATAGCTTTCTGCACTTCTCCTCCATATAAACTTTAACTATGCCAAATTTCACGTTCATCCATTCACGCAATTCTTTTAAAAAGGGATACAAAGTTTTGGCTTCACGTATTAATATATATGATTATAAATATTTTTTTTTTTTTTTTTTTCCCCCAAAGAACTTTCTTTTCCTTTGGGAGACAAAAAAACCCCAAAAAAATACCGACCCCCCCAAACATACCCTCTCTCTCCCCCCCCCCCCCTCTCTCCCCCCCCCAAAACGCCCCCCCCGGGACACCCCCCCCCCCCTTCTGGATATCCCCGCTAACCCCGAACCCGACACCCCCAAACTGTCCCTTGGCGGGTGTTCCACCTGGTGTACGGTGGTCGCGATCCAGTCGGGTACAGACACCCTACCACCCCGCGATACATATCATTTAATGTAAATTCAAATGTAATAGCTATAATGAGGAAGTAAAATAATTCTATATAATTAAACGGATTCAAGTAACGTAATATCCAGATTAAATAACCGCCGGGTGTGTTCCGTACACCGTCGAATCGTAATTAGGGAAATTTAATAAAAGCATATTTATTAACAGCCCTTAAGGTATGCACGATTTTGTTTCGCAAATTACTATATAAATTAATATTATTCGAGTAATTACACTGAAACATATTGGTTTATCCTGATTTAGATTGATATCTTAATTTTTATAACTCTATGTGAGTTCCGAATTGTTTTGTACCAGCGCTATTGTCTTAAGTTTATCTTAATTGTGGCCTTCCGTAACTTTTGCAATAAGTGACACAAAAATTTTCATACAAACAGCAAGTCAAATTTCATTGTTACCCACACAATAGAGATAGAGTAAACTCTAATTATTCGCAGGGGAATATGTCGCGAATACTGAAATCGTTAGTACGGAATGGTATCTTTTATCATTACATAGTATAAAACAAAGTCCTCTGCCTCGTCTGTCTGTCTATTCGCGATAAACTCAAAAACTACTGAACAGATTTTTATGCGGTTTTCACCAGTAGATACAGTGATTCATGAGAAAGGTTTAGGTGTAATATTTGTCAAGGTTTTTTATTGTCAGGATGGGACAGCATCGGCCGGAACCGCTAGTAAGAATGTATGTAGATAGATGTAGATTGAAATCGATCAATTAAACTCATATGTGATAATGTGATAGAGTTGACTAAAAAGGCCCAAGTACGTACCATCGCGGATTATATTAAAGGTCCTAGCAACACACGGTACTGTAACTAGTAACTTTAAAGTGAGCTTTTATTCAGAGATATTATAGGCTAAGAAACAATAAATTTCATTTTCTCGCTTCTTTCGTTGTAACTTTTTGAATGCTTATTAAACGGATACTTATGTTATCTATAACTTATTTAATGTTTTAAAGTTGCAAATAAGTTTTAGCCCAACGTGATTTAAGAGTCACTAGAGCCTATAGCTATAAATAAACGACCTCAAAAGGACTACATCCTAAGTCCAGTTGTAATAAATTGCTACTCCTTTTTTCTTCTCGCAGGGGATTCCTCTTGTAGTTCTACCTAGCCGAGCAGCGTGGGTAAGAATACGAGATTTGTGTTGACTAAGCCCCATCGGTGTTCTTCTTGCACCGTTTAGTCGCGTGGGCATGAACGGCCTCTGCAAAGCTTCTTCCCAACCCGGCAGGTGTTGGCCTCTCAACAGAGCCCTAACTTGTGGTCTGAAGAGGGAAGAACTTGAGCCCACCCTGACGAACTGGTGGCAGGGCAATGAACACTAATACTTCTTAACCACATGTAAGAGTTGTATATGCCCGTGCCCATCGCTCGCAGGCCTTCACTACAGCGGTCAGAGGTCGTCACCAACCCGTCGCAGCCGTATAGTTCGTCGACTGTGGGAGGGCAGCCAAATGGTCTGTTTCCTCTCTCTCTCTGCTGCCTCCTTAGCGAGCATTACTGTCTCACAATAGGAAACGACGGAGTTTCACCCGGTCTCACTCTCAGCCATCTTGCGAATGACGATTGAGAGCGAGAGATCAAATTGCTACTCCTGGTTTGAGTTGAAACGTTTCGTACGCAAATGTGTGTTGCAAATCATACTGAAATAAAGCGCGATTACTGCTGCTTTGGGCAAAAATCAGTGAAAAGATGTTACATCCACATTCCAATCTTGCACAGGCTCTACCATACTCAATATTTCTACTATAAAGAAAAGTGAAACATTAAATAAATCGTTTCTATGAAATGTGAAAATTGTAGCCTGTGCTTTTAGCGAATTATGTATAGCTCGTTTTTCAATTTAGTATAAATAGAGAAGAGAAGCTCATATGTGAATGAATTATTATTATTATTAAAGTCCTATAAATGAATACTATGTTATAGCTAACTGGATAATGCAAAAGATGCAAATGCGTGGTACTGAAATGATACATTTTTGTTAAAAGATAGACGTGCAATGGAACCTTGATTTGATCCGTATAAATTCTCCAGAGACAGCCGAGTGTAGAGTGGAAATAGAATGGATCACTAGTATCTCTAGGGACAGTCCTGACATGCGCATGAATAAAGGTGAACGCAGCGTCTGTGCTCCTATTCGAGAACGTAACACAATATACGATAGACAAACATAATCTACAATTTTAATTCTTTTGCAGTATATCGGTTTGTTTTGTTTATCAAACCCGTTCGACGGGAGCAACTGTCAGTCGCATGGTGTTGGGCAACGATTGTGCAAAAATGTTGTAGAGCTAAGGATAAAACTCAGTCCCACCATACTTTCGATTAAATTTAATCTATATCTATACATATAATAAAAATGAAGTGTCTGTATGTAATATCAAAATATTTTTTTTAGCGATTGGGTACGAAAGTGTACTCGCTATTAATGACAAAAATTTTGGCCATTTTAATTACCGCGCTTTCGTCTAAATAATAACTCAATACCCATAGTAATATAAGAATATTGTATCGAGTTCAACGAACACTAATTATATTGTCCAATATTAAAGCTGCTTAGACAGATATAAAGTTTTATATCTTGATTTATATTTATGCAAAATTTCAGCTTATTCATTGCTTTCAATTCAACATTATAATTATTAATAACATTTTTAAGTCATTGTTTTATTAGTTCCTTATACAGTGTTAGTGAGTACTGAGGTAGCTATATGGTGGGTTCCAAATATGCTGCTGATGATAAACCTCATTTGACACACTGTTACTATTTATATACTTAATGTATACGTTACATGTTAATGTAAGTGGCGTGCGTGTCGTACTTACAATTGTTTTTAAAGAGAATTCCTATAATTGTACATAGTCTTACAGCTTATTTTTATTTATTACAATTTAAAAAAACGCGTGCGGGGCTGCGAGTATAGGTAGTTTCAAAATATAATCAAATAATTAATCAAAATTGAGTAAGCAATTTGGGTTAAGGTTTCTATAATCTCGCATTATTGACATCCAACTATGATAAAAGTTTGTTGAGTTAGTGACTATGCGCTCATAAATGACTTTGAATTAGTTTAACTATTTGAAAATCAGGACTAACCTCCAACAGCACACACGCTGACTCGGGGCCCATTTGTCACACACAGACACACACATAACCATCAATTTGTATTTCTATTTTTCATTATATATGTATGTTTTTTCTTTTTTTAATTGTACGTGTTTTCATATTTACTTATGTGTGTTGCAAATAAATGTTTTTTCTTTCTTTCTTCTATTTCACAACAGATGGCGCCTAATTCGTTTCAATTTGAAGACAACGGAAACCGAGTAAATTAGCCTATTATAAATCGTTATAATTTTCCTTTAAAAACGAGGCGCGTGGCTTACAGAACTCATTTATCGTATCCCGATCCCCTATTAGAATTACCGAGGAAAAATTATTATTAAAGTTAATTATACTATCTAAAAGTGAACTAGCTTTTACTTCGATATTTTTCGACGATAACTTCCTCCATTTATGTAATTACGTTTACTGTTAGCAATTTATTTCTAGCTGTTGTGTTTATATAGTTGTTCCTTCAAGAGTTATTGAACAGTGACCACTAAACTACGCTAAAATCAATAAAATACCAGATTAAAAAAAACAAACGATAAGATAGACTATAATTATATGGTAATGTAAATATAACATCGCATAAAACTGAATATGAAATTCTTATATTAAAAAAAGTGAGGATTAAATTGTGCTTACATTTCTACACACTACATTTCTTCAGTATGGCTCCTTTAACAATGTGAAGTTCATACGAGAATATAATTCTGAATAATATTACCCAGCACAAAAAAGCCACGATTTCATTTTGTTTTGAATGTCGTTGCTTTTGAATATTTTTTCCAAATGCATGATTCTATTGTTGCTAATTTACAAGAAACATGTTCATAGAAATAACTTTAAGGTAAAGGAAATAATAAGAAACTATGTCATCTCTACGATGTTTGCGGTCAACTTCATTGTCTGTTTTGTTTAGCAATTTTGTTGCCAAAACAATGCACAATAACTGGTGTTTTCAATTTGTTAATAATCGGTAGAAATTAAACGTACGATACGTATCTAAAATCTCGTATAATAACGTCGCATTCTGAATGTGACTGAGTTTAACCGCTACCGCGATAGGGAACACGAGATTGTCTGATCTATACGTATAATATTCCGTATGTGAATATACCCAATTATGAAAAAGGACGGTTTTCAGTTTTTGCTATTTTAAAATGAGACTTTAAAGTCTTCTGTATAAACTTTAAATTCAAATAATGTTGCATTCAGAGACGTACTGGTCAACACGACAGCGAAAACGAACGATGGCTTTTCCATTTCTCGACGGTCACTGCTGTTTTTTAATTGTAATTTTATTTTCAGATACAGTTTGTATAAATATCTAATATATAAAATTCTCGTGTCACAGTTTTCGTTGCTATACTCCTCCGAAACGGCTTGACCGATTTTGATGAAATTTTTTGTGCTTATCCAGTATCTATGAGAATCGGCCAACATCTATTTTTCATCCCCCTAAATGTTAGGGGTAGTCCACCCCTAAATTTTTTTTTTTATTTTTTAGACAAAATTTTTAATTTCTATTTTTTTATGATACAACATACAAAAATACATACAATCCTCAATTTTCACCCTTCTACAATCAACCCTTATTTTTTAATAGCCATAGGTAATAACCGATTTGGTGCAGACGAAGTTGCACGGGTCAGCTAGTAGATATATAAATACTAACAGTATGTCAAATGAGGTTTGTCATCAGCGACATATTTGGAACCATATTACTACCTCGGTGCTCACTTACACTGTATAAGGAACTAATGAAACAATGAATTAAAGATGTTATTATGATGATATAATATGCCCATATTATCAATCTATACTAATATTATAAAGAGGTAAAGTTTGTGAGTTTGTGACATTGTAAGGGGTAATCTCAGGAACTACTGGTCCGATTTGAATAATTCTTTCAGTTTTATATAGCTCATTCATCGAGAATAGTTATAGGCTATATATAATCACGCTAAGGCCAATAGGAGCGCAGCACAGGTGAAAACAATTTCAAAATCGAGATTTTTTTTTTTTTTTGAGAGCTTCTGCTGTGTGTCAGCGTTAGCCCAGAGTAGTAACTATTACTACGCGGACGAAGTCGCGGGCAGGGGCTATAATCTATATACTATTATTATAAAGAGGTAAAGTTTGTTTGTGGCGTTGTAAGGGGTAATCTCAAGAACTACTGGTCCGATTTGAATAATTTTTTCAGTGTTATACAGCTCATTCATCGAGAATGGTTATGGGCTATATATCATCACGCTAAGGCCAATAGGAGCGGAGCACAGATGAAAAATGATTCAAAATCGAGATGTTTTTTCTTTTTGAGAGCTTCTACTGTGTGTCAGCGTTAGCCCAGAGTAGTAACTATTACTACACGGAGGAAGTCGCGGGCAGGGGCTATAATCTATATACTAATATTATAAAAAAGTAAAGTTTGTGACGTTGTAGGGGGTAATCTCAGAAACTACTCAACCGATTTTGAAAACTCTTTTACCAATAGAAAGCCACGTTATTTGTGAGTGTTATAAGCTATATATTATCACGCTAAGGGCAACAGGAGCGGAGCAACAATGAAAAATATTTTAAAATCGGGGTATTTTTCCTTTTGAGAACTTCCGCTGCTTCTTAGCCCAAAATAACTATTCCACGCGTGCAAAGTCGCGGGCAGAAGCTATTAACTAATTATATTATCTATAATCTATACTAATATTATAAAGAGGTAAAGTTTGTGAGGTTGTAGGGGGTAATATCTGGGGAGTCGGAGAAAAATGGTCGAACGAAAACGTTTCTTACGAACGCTGCCTTAATTATGAGATATATATGATTGAGTTCTAGAGAAAAGTTGTAGCTTGATAATGCCTATTACCGCCCAACGAAGTGGGCACGGGTCAGCTAGTTAATATATAAAATTCTCGTCTCATAATGTTTGTTGCCAAACTCCTCCGAAACGGCTGGACCGATTTTCATGAAATTTTGTATGCATATTAGGTAGGTCTGAGAATCGGCCAACATCTACTTTTTATATCCCTAAATGTTAAGGGTGACTCACACCAATTTTTTTTTTAATTTTTCACCTTTATTGTTGAAACAACTATACAAAGTACTAGCGGGCTCGGCGGGCGTTGTCCTACCTTGACAGAAAAAAACTCCTAAAAGTCAACTGGAGCGTTTTCTACCGGATCCGATTGTCAATCTAAACGATTCTTGAATCCACCTGAATACACACACAAAATTTCATCAAAATCTGTCCAGCCGTTTAGAAGGAGTTTAGTCACATACACACGGACAGAAGAATTATATATATACTAGCTGGTCCGGCGGACGATGTCCAGCCCTTATAGTAAAAAACAAACCTTTACAAATTATATACCGAAACATTCCTCATGAGTCACTGTGCCTACTGGTGCAAACCGCATGAAAATCCGTTCAGTAGTTTTTGAGTTTATCGCGAACAGACAGACAGACAGACGCGGTAGGGGACTTTGTTTTATACTATGTAATAAATAATAATAAAGATAGAGCAGAAAGTACGGTAAGCGAGAACGAACTAATCATAGTCCAAATGCATTTCAGTAGCCATTTTGTATTGATTGCTTTACAGTATATATAAGTTTTTGGATATGGATACAAAATAGTTTCAGGCTCAGAAATAATTATTATTCCATAAACATTTTGAATAAGCTCGAGTACCGTTGGGAAATGTCGTTCACAGAAACTCCTGCTAGTGTAGTGTTGTTGTTTGAACTTTTCAACCGTAATAAGGTTAAACGGAAAGCAATTTTGAAATTGTACAACCGTTACACACTTGTGGGAAAAATTATGAAGCTCTACTTTTACTACCTACTTGAAATACTTTATTTTATTCAGCAAATTTTTATATTTCCAAGTTTTTATAACTTTAAATTAAACAACTGCTACCGCAAGCCACATTGAAGAGGTACATTCCAAAAAATATACTTTTACTAGCGGGCCCGGCAGACGTTGTCCCTCCCTGATTATGAAAAAATCCTTGACAAATTATATACGTTCCTCATCGATCACTCTATCCACCGATGAAAACCGCATGACAATCCGTTCGGTAGTTTTTGAGTTTATCGCGAACAGACAGACAGACAGACACGATAGGGAACTTTGTTTTATACTATGTAATGATAATCTCCGCTAAAATATATCTAGCTATATCCTAATACAAAAACGAGCAGTTCGAGCAATTTATAATATGAGGCCTCGCGAATCATTAAAAACTAAGTTCTAGGAATTCGGTATCTTAACTCTGGTCTCCCAATATATTCTTGATAATTTAATGTATGTCCGCAAAAACTTAGATATGCTGGATCTGGTAAAAGACCAGCATAATTTAAATATTAGGAACAGCAACAAATTGGTCATTCCATGCTTCAGGTTCACTAAGTCCAAAAACAATTTTTTAGGTAATAGTGTTAGATTTTATAACAAAGTACCAAAACAAATTACCGATTTGCCGGATATTGAGTTCAAGAACCATATTAAGCTGGTTTTAGTATCTAAAGGCTATTATAGGGTGGATCAATATGTGAACGATTGTAACGTCTGGAAATGACGCCCCTCTCTGTGCATCCACTAATAACGAATGTAAATATTTATGTTTTGTAAAAATATATAACATGAAAAGATAAACCAGATCGAGTTTCTTGCCGGTTCTTCTCGATGACTGGGTTGTTTTCCGAACCGGTGGTAGCTTTGACGTTCATAAGCGCCTTCTCAGGGCCTACATTGAATAAAGCATATTTTGATTTTGATCCGGCATAGAGCCAGATCAAATATACATTTTTGTAGGTAAGCTATTACTGGTTTCAACATGAATGGGTCGGCTCGCCCGGGGTAATACCACCCTCTCACAAAAACACCCATTGTTGTGTTTCGTTCGGTCAGTGAGAGCGCCGAAGGATTACCTCTCACTCCTCCCTTCCAAACACAGGCTGGCAACGCACTTACTCCCATGGTATTGCTAGTGTTTATGGATGGCGGTGATCACTTAACATCAGGTGACCCACCTGTTCGTTTGCTTCCTATGACATAAAAAAACATTATTACGTCGTACGTACGTACGTACGTATGATCAAAGAAGTTTTGGTAATAGTGCGTTCGGAAAGAATATTTTTATCTCAAAGCCTTTTACAGTAACGACATCATTAGTTATATTAGTTTCTGTTCCTTAAACTCCTCTTTCCCACTCAGAGCACGTAGTTGTGAGTATTTTGTTTTATCTTGAGTTTATTGCTATATTGCATTATCGTATACAATATTTTAAGCTTTCTTAGGTTTGTGTATTTCTTTTAATATACACTATTCTACTATACTTGATTATAAATATCGATTCTGTATCGATTTATGTCATATTGTTAATAGTTGTTGTGTCGGCTGATCCACTCACGTATGACAAATAATAACTCTTAACTAGCTGCGCTTGATCCGCGTTGAACCTTATTAAAAATAAATAATAAAATTGTCTTAAGGTTTTATCGTGAACGCAGTACTTTAGCAGTGATGCGTGTTCAAAAAATCAGACAGATAGACAGACAATTCTAAAAATGATTGAAATGTATTTTATTACTTATAGCAGGCCCGGCTGACGTTGTCCCGCCCTGATTACCCCCCGCAACCCTCCTTGTGGGTGGAATTTCGTAAAATCCGTTCTTAGCTGACCTCTCCCCGCGAAAGGAATATTCCTACCATATTTCAAGTCGCTACGCCTTATGGTTCCAGAGATATCGTGATGAGTCAATATATAGGTGGGAATCTCTAATATATATATAGATTCCAAGACATTTTTTTTTCATAAAAATCTAAAAAGTATCGACACGTTAGATTTACATTCTTATTATATGTACTAGCTGACCCGTGCAACTTCGTCTGCACCAAATCGGTTATAACTGGTGTCAATTGTATTTTTAAACGCGAAAAGTTTTAATATACCTAAAACCTTATTGCAGCCACACCATCGATTTCCAATTGTGAATTCAAACTATCAAGGGACTCACTCAAACCCAGATGGTTTGTGAGAAATCTTTTAAAATAAGGCTACAACCCGTTCGTAGCAACCTACATATATTGGCGGTAATGTGAAAAAAAGCTTTAGAGGTCCATGGACCCCCAGTTTCTAACGAAGTTCCTTTCCCCTTTTTTGTAGACGTTTACTATACAGTCAGTAGAGCTTACATTATAAAATATCAAGTTGATAGAGTTAAATTGTAAATTAAACGATAAAATGTATTCATAAAATAAATAATGATAAATGAAACACTGAATGATATCATAACTATTTTCAACTTGTATTAAAACTTTTTCACACTCCATTGTATTGAAGAAAAATAGAAATATTAAAAAGATATGAACACGGCGCGTCAAATGTCACTTACCTATAACTATTTGTCTAAGAGCTAGTAATGGTTTCGAAAAAGAATTTCAATAAGCCAGTTTTTATATATCTTTATGTTCTTCCGAACAGTGTGCGGGCTACCTGGCTGTAAACGTTGCGTTTATTAGTGCATATCGCACATTTACAGGCAAAAATATTGATTTTTATATAATTTTTTAATGTATTGTTTTTTACTAACTTTGAAACGCTACTAACACATGAAATTATTATCGCCAGACATTTTTGTTATTAACAATAATGTGCCCGATGCTATTTTTTTGTAAATCAAATAAGTATGTTTAAACCATGTTAAGATAGCTGTAATTTTAATATTATTATTATTTTTAATGAAGGCTTAGTCGCCTGCGCGACTATATCGCCTAAGTAACATACAACTATATAACAATAAGAATGACAATAAACTTAACAATAGCTTATATTAATTTTGTACAATTCTTTAGCATCTTTCGAAATGGGGTCAGACAATAACGAATTGTACAAACCAGTGTGGAACGAACCAGTAGCATTAAACCGAGATCTAATATCTTAGCTTCGAACACATTCTGCCAGGATGTGGTGCACGTCATCGATGAGCTCACAACTCTGGCAGAGTGTTGATGGTACTTTACGCATCAGGTAGGCAAACTTTTTACATGGGATGTGTTGTGAGTGTAATCTCATTCTTGTGATTGCTTCCCGACGGCAAATTGTACCGTCATCAATCCATGGTGACCTTAAGGGATGTGGCTGAATCGTTCTGTACCATATTCCTTTTGTTTTAGAACGCTCATCAAAGTATTCCTTCCATTGCGAGTAACAGCTATTTTTAAATACTGAGCATACATCTAAATAAGTTGGTAAAATATTAATAATAGCATTTGGAGGATCCTTCTCTAGCTAAAAGATCAGCTCTTTCATTCCCAGTTATACCTATATGAGAAGGGATCCATTGTAAAACAATTACTTTGTTCTGTGCTTTGAAATCTAGTAATTGCTTCAAAATAGTGTAGGCTATCGGTATTCCTCGAAAAGTCAAGGTACATCGAGCTACGTGTTGAAGAGCAGTTTTTGAATCGGATAAAATAACAATCTTAATGGACTCAGTGGATTCTACAAATGATAAGGCCTCTGCAATTGCTGTCAGTTCAGTGTGCATAATTGAAATATTTTCATCAATTTGAAATTTCATAAAAGTTTTGGTATTTGACTAAAAAAATGCGGCTCCTAAATAATTACCAGCTTTAGATCCGTCAGTGTATATTTTAACAAAATTTGGTAATATCTTAATATATATATTTCTTGTGTGCGTGTGTATGTGACTGAACTCCTCCTAAACGACTGGACCGATTTTGATGAAATTTTTTGTGTGTGTTCGTGGAGATTCGAGAATGGTTTAGATTCACAATTGGACCCGCCAGGTGGCGCTGCGATCGACTTTTAGGATTTTTTTTGTTTTCAAGGCAGGACAACGTCCGCCCGGTCCGCTAGTTTATTTATATATTGAAGACAAATATATTTATTTTAAGAATATCATATTGACTCTTTGGCTTCCAAATACCATCTACATTTATTTTAATAGATTTTGCCAGCTAAATATTGTCTCCTAAGATGTAACGGACATATGCTCAAGTCGCTTTCCATAACATGGATTGGAGTACTTTTAATGAAACCCCCGATAATTCTCATGGCCTGGTTTTGGACTTTTTCAAGTTTATAGAGGTTAATCTGAGCGCTATTATCATAAAGAAAGCTCGCATAGTCAATTCTACTGCGTATAATATTGATGTATAAACGAACTCAATGTTATGAATGAACACCCCAGTTAGAACCGGCTAATGCTTTGAAAACGTTAAGAGACTTAAAGCTAGATTCTGCAACTGTATTGATATGTTTACCCCATTTTATGTATGATAAAGATAGTGATACTTGTGAAAGCACCTGTTATAGACGCATGTAATCAAGATGGCGTCAGTCCCAAGTTATATGTCTACGTTTATCGTTGTTTTTCATTGTTTACGGTGAAATCTCAATATCATAATAGTTAATAAAATAATATATGTTCTTTGCAATGGAAAAAATAAAATGGTTTGAAATGAATTATTTTATTTATAAAGAATATCATCGGTCATATTAGTGTCAATAACAAAATTCCCTGACAGTGATAAATTCATGTTTTAATAGCGTTTAATAGTTACTGAAAAAAAATGTTCCTTAAATTATTTATAACCCAAAATTTTGATCTGTAAAGGTGTGATGTGTATTAAAAACACAACGTTAACCGGCTACCACGTATCCTGAATCCTGTTTGGAAGGGCATAATATATCTTCATGTTAAAGAACCAGCTTTTCTAAAATTCTCGTTCTTCCAACGTTGCTGGCTCTTGTACTAAGGTGTTGCAAAAAAGTCTTGTTACATTAACTACAATTTTTTATCTTTCGTTATCCTGGAGAACCCCTTACGTTTTATGGGACAAAAAGTATCCTAAATGTAACCTTGGAATATTAGTTATTACTGTGTCAAGGTTCGTTAAAATCGGTTCAGTACTTTCAGCGTGATGCGTGTTCACAGGGACAGAAAGACAGACAGACAGACAGACAGACAGACAGACAGACAAAAATTGTAAAAAGATTATTTTTGGCTTCTATATCGATAATAAAGTCTACTCCGATAAAAATTTTCAAAAAATATTTAATGTACAGATTTGACCTTGCTACAGTTTTATTATAGTATAGATAGATAGAAGATATAGAACAATTTTAGTCATTTATCTACATACAATAATCTACTGCATTATATTGGTTAACTAGTTGATAACCGAGACTACGTATACGCCATTATCTTAACAATACGGTTTATGTATAAAGGAAGAAACATAGGCATCATTTTGAAGGTGGTAGAGCCACGTTGTAGCTATTACAAGTTTCAGCATGAATGGGTCGGCTCGTCCGGGGTAGTACCACCCTCTCACAGAACACCGACGTGATGTAACAATGCTTGCATTGTTGCGTTTCGTTCGGTCAGTGAGAGCGCCGGAGGCCCACCTCCTTCCCCCCTTTCCCTTCCTCTTTCTCCTTTCCCTACCCCTCCCCCATACACAGGCTAGCAACGCACTTGTGACTCCCCGGTGTTGCTAGTGTCTATGGACGGTGGTGATCACTTAACATCAGATGACCCACATGTTCGTTTGCCTGCTTTTGAAATAAAAAAAAAATCACGTTATATAGCCCACATCTCCGCGGCAACAAAATATAGGTACATCGTAGAACGCTCGCGTAGTGCTTATAACAATCACAGTTTCTTATAACTTTATATTAAATTAAGTTATCGTGGTATTCTGTAAATAAGGGCAAAGTATCAACAAATTAAAACTAAATAAGTTTGATTGAAATCTGTCCAGTCATATTTGAGTGATTATATATATTTACATTATTAACGCCACACCTTTATCAGTTTATTTATATGTAAGATAGGTTTTTTAACGTTTATGCAAAATACCATACTGATAACATTTCGGTGTAAGACTTAACTTTTAACCGAATAAGTTGTTCTATATATTATCTAATAAAAGAAAACACGTTAACACTTGATGACAGAATAATTATGTGATTTAAAAGCTCATGTGCTTAAGTTGTTTCGGAGGCATAATAAAATACATATGTGATATTTAATCGCAATTTCTTTTTTTCGAGCTGACTACGCTATTGGCCTAACAGGCCTTCATAGCTTTACCGGACTAAAGCGAGCGCTTAAGGTACTTCGTAACAAGCGCAAGGCTTGGGCTATTGTTGCCTTGTATGCAACTTCCCGAATCTGCCTAAACTGAAGTAAGCTAGCTATTCACACAGCGACACACATGTGTACCGGCATGTGAGCCTCAAGAATTCAAACGTGTATTTTGTGCCTGATAATTTGGCTAATTTAAATTAACTCACATCGAAAATAAGGGAAAATATAAAAACCCTTCCACCATATGTGTACCTGTATGTATGTGTGCACGTATGTGGGTGTGATCTGTGTCATGATTTCAATTTTTTGTTTATCTTATTCTTCTATTACATATAATGAGAATGTAAATCTAATGTGTCTGTACTTTTTCGATTTTCGTGAAAAAAACTGTTTCCGGTGTCTAGGAATAAGTAACAGAATAAATACATTTCAATAATTTTTAGAAATGTCTGTCTGTCTGTCTGTTTGTGTGAAAACGCATCACTGCTAAAGTACTGGATTTACAATAAAGCCACACCAAGAAAATCATAAAGCATACATTCGAAAATAACTTAGTCTATGTTTCTTTAAAATCGGTCCACTCTATCAAAAGTTATTGTAATTTTAATGACAATGCGACGTAAGTATGAGAGAAAAATAGATACGTAAATGGATTTAATACATTCAGATGACTTTATTAATCACTGTTTTTTACATAAAGTTCCATAGCATAGCAGCATAGCATAGCATAGCTAATGCTAAATAAGAGTAATAAGTTTGTCTGGTTTCCTCTCATGGAAAAGGTCATAATACGACATTTAACGATGTGATATATTTATCCTTTTTCGTTATTTGTACGAAAATGCGACAAAATGATTACGTAGGCCGAAATAAATTTGATAAAATAAATGGGCAAATAGTGTCAATAAATTATTTTAGTACGTGTCATTCGTCGACACTTACACTACGATATTTTTATTGAAATGATAACTATATTGAAAATGGAATGATAGATAAATTGTTGGGATAGAATAGAACAATTTTATTTTATGATCTCGACATCGTTGCTACCAAGTAAATGCAAACAAATGAGGCGTAAAGCGTTCTGACGTCAGAAGCGTTTCATCCCATCGCATCATGACTTAAGTGGCACACCTTTCGCGGCTTTCAAGCGCGTATCACGTGACATTTACATATTCAACTCCCCCTTAACGAGCCGTGACGCAGCTCCTTAGGTTATATTACTGGATAAGTTATAAAATTTACACAAGAATGTAGAATACTAGCTGCTACCCGCGACGTCGTCCGCGTGGAATAGTTACTTTGGGCTAACACTAACTTTAATTCGCGACTTCATTTACGTAGAAAGCGTTAATATTTTTAAATAATACGTACGTTAACCCCCATTTTGGAAACATTCTTAATTGGTTCTCCGCTTCTGTTAGTTTAATGTAATAATATATAGCCTTTCTCAATAAATGAGCTATCTAACAATGAAAGAATTTTTCAAATCGGACCAGTAGTTGCTGAGATTACCGCGTTCAAGCTAACAAATTCATCAGATTTATAATTTTAGTATAAATACGTTATAGAAGTTTTTATTTCAAGGATATTATTTTACGAACGAATACAAACAAAGAATAAAAGATGTATTAGGAACAAAAGAGAAATTTAGAAAAGGCAGTCACAAACAAAATACAAAGTACGAAGTACGAAGATATATGGTCAGTAGAGTTTCTTTGTTAAGTTTTATTCGTTCTGATAATAAGCTATCAGTCTACAGAATTATTGCTTACTAAATTGTGACCGCGAACTCCGTACGTGTTTGTTAGGGAGTATGTAATTTCGTTTAGTAATTTACTGTTACTTATACTTTACCAGCTATTTCCGTGGTTTCGCTCAAGATAATATAACTAGTCTGGTTATAAAAACTGTTACATAAAAACTTTTTTTTTTTCAACTTTTTAATTATTTTGAATTTGGAACACGTATATTATTTTAAAAACCTATTTCGCCATTTCACATATCTTTTCGTGATCATTATCAAATTACAATATGAATTCAGTTATCGCCTTGCACAAAGTGGGTACGGAGCCGTTGGTCATATTCTAGACACTTCCAAAGCTTGGTATCAGCCGTATGTCGTATATCGTGCTATCAACAGATACAACAACAGATCGAATATTGGGGCGGCCGCGTGCTGTTAGAACTACAAAGGCTGTTAATGCTGTTAAAGCCAGAATTCGTCGAAGCCCCATTAGGAAGCAAAAAATCTTATCGCGAGAAATGAAGATTCCCGCTAGGACTCTGTCGCGTATTTTAAAACAAGGCCTGCAGCTCAGTGCTTATCGTCGCTATACAGGGCATGCCCTAAATCAATCTTTACAATTAAAAAGAGTGGATCGATCAAAACGCCTTCTGTCGCGATACGCAGGTGAAAGGCACAGAAATATCCTCTTTACCGATGAAAAAATTTTCACGATTGAAGAACACTACAATAAGCAAAATGATAAAGTGTAGGCTCCAAGTTCTAAAGAAGCTGCTCAAGTGGTCGGAAAGGTACCACGTGGTCATCATCCTGCGTCAATGATGGTTTGGTGGGGCGTGTCTTATCAAGGAGTCACGAAACTACATTTTTGTGAAAAAGGAGTGAAAACTTCAGCCAAAGGGTATCAAGATACAGTCTTGGATCAGGTTGTGAAACCTCTCAGCAATACACTTTTAAAAAATATACCGTGGACTTTCCAGCAGTACTCTGCACCTGGTGACAAGGCACAAACTACCCAAGCCTGGCATGAAACTAACGTTCCAGGCTTTATAAGAGTTGAAGACTGGCCCTCATGTAACCCAGACCTCAATCCTTTAGACTTCAAATTATGGTCAATTTTAAAGGACATGGCCTGTTCTAAACAACACGGTGACATTGAGCCTCTTAAAAAATCTTTGGAGCTAGCAGTGGCGAAATTTCCCTTGGAAACAGTGCGTAAATCCATAGATTCGTGGCCAAACAGATTAAAGGCCAAAGGTGGCCATTTCGAATAGAATTTATTTTTTGCTGAGACTAATAAATATGTAGGTATAAATTTTGATAATATTACATTACTTAATTTAAACAAAAATGCATTTTCATTTGTAATAGAACTTATTGCCGGACTCGGTAGATTTGATATATCTCTCGGAAACAGTACATCGTTATGGATAAAAATTTCAGTTAAAGATTCATAAGAGAACACAGTTACTTCATTATATTGAGTTTTTACTTCTGTCGCCAGTACTTATGACTGCCTCGACTTTTTTTTTCGAACTGCGAGCGCTTTGTAGGCTACTTCGACGCTTGGAAACAAGTTCAAGGGTGTCAAAGTGGCCGAGACTCAATATGGGCGTTTATTTTGCACGCAACGCCACGAATCTGCCTAAGCCAAAATAAGCTACTTATTCATACATATAAGAATTCGTGAGACATACATGTGTACCGGCATGTGTGCCACACGAATTCAAACATGTATTTCGTAGGTGATAACTGGACTAATCATTACATAGTATAAAACAAAGTCCCCTACCGCGTCTGTCTGTCTGTCTGTTCGCGATAAACATGAAAACTACTGAACGGATCTTTATGCGGTTTTCACCAGTGGATAAAGTGATGCACGAGGAACGTTTTGGTATATAATTTGGCCAGTTTTTTTTTATAATCAGGGCGGGACAACGTCTGCCGGGCCCGCTAGTTAGTATATATTTATAAAGAAGTATTTAAGTTTCTGTTAATTTGAAAACCTAAATTACTAACTCCCACCGAAACAGTTTATGTACAAAGGTATTATAATATTCGAATTAAGTATCGAATTTTAAGTTTATTTAATAAATTTTACATTGTAGTATATATTCTATGATTTTGTGAATTTTCGTCAGCATATATAATAACAATAGATGACTTATAGTTTTCAACCTTTTGAGCCTCGAGCACTTTCAAAATACATAAGTACAATTGATGCGCAATTATTGATTAATTTATGAAATGATTACGCTTTTATTAATCACTGTACTTGAAATTTAAAATGGTTATAATAGTTAACTTTATGAGTATTATACTTCAACGAAACTATGTTTTTGGAAACTTTACTTTATTTAAATATGCTCATGCTTCATTATATGATTCACTCGTAAAGCAGTTTTACGTGAAAATGTAGCAAATTAACTTGTTAATAGCAAATAAAGACTACTTGATGTTGAGTAATCACTGTAGCCTAGCTATCAATCCCAGAGCGGTCAGTGATTCTACTCTAATAAACTTTCCGATATGTCAGTATTATTAAGAATTGAGAGATAAAAGCATATACCTCATTTCTACCTTTTAATTAAATACGACTATTATTACAGCAATTAATTATACTTTATTGTAACTGAGAACATAGTATGGAGTACTTTTTTTATATCATTGGAGGCCAACGAACAGGTGGGTCACCTGATTTTAAGTGCTCACCACCGTCCATAGACACTCGCAACACCAATGGAGTCGCAAGTGCGTTGTCTGCCTGTGTTCAGGGGGATGTGTAAGGCGATGTGTGCCTCCGGCGCTCTCACTGGTCGAACGAAACGCAGCAATGCAAGCACTGTTACTTCACGTCGGTTTTCTGCTAGAGTGTGGTACTACCCCGGACGAGCCGACCCATTCATGCTGAAACCAGTAATAGCTTCAGCGTGGCTCTATCACCGCTCTTACACAGTTTCTGATACCTATAAAACTAGAAAAAAAATCTCAAACGTTAATAATAACATAAGCCTAATTAATATATTAATGAATATAAAGTTAATTTGTTCATTCTCAATTTTCTACATTCGTTTTGAAATTACAATATAACTACACTTGGAAATCGTTCAGCTTAATTGCCACATCTAGTTATGAGACGACATTTTCTTATTCAGATGTCAGAATGCCAAGTCGCGTTTTATATTTATTTACGAATACATTCCATGACACGCGTCAGATGACAAGGCTGTTTAAACGAACCGTGCAGATAAATGCGTTGACTTTAGTACATATCATTTCTGTTTTCTCCAGCTTTATTTGTACGAATAATGTAAAAAAATAAATTATATAGGACTAGCTATTTGCCCCGTCTTTAGACGGAAGTACTAACGAAGAATATTAACCAAAATCTACCCTTTACAATGTGACCGTGTAATTAAATGAAATGCTAACTGAACACCAGTCTGTCACTTCTGTTAATATTTTTGAATATCTGTAACTGTTTTCTGTCTCACTCACTCACTTTTATATGGAGTTTTTGAATCCAACGTTTTTACTTTTCCGTACGAATTTTTAAACATTTTCTTTGTATACACACCTTCTTGTTAACATGGGGATAGTCTTACATTAGATCGCCACCTCAACGCCGGGTAGCGAAAGTGGTTATGTCAGATAACTTACTGACTAAAAACCCCATGGTGTTTTTCATACACGTTTGGCCGGGACGGAGGTACTGCCTATGCACTTCATCTCCTTGACTCAGCGGTTCCTGATAATTACAAATACAATTTAAAAAAAATGAGTCAAATAGTCAAATAACCATTATAAAGTAATAGTTCTTTGTCATAATTTGGGATTATTTACGTTCCAATTAAGAAGGTATTAAGAATATTTCAGATTTTAACACTTGAAGAAACTAAAAAATAATAATCAGAACATAATAATTTTTATGCGATTAACTTAGAAGTCTTAAGTTTTGGACACGAACAAAGGAAAATAAAACACACGGCCAGGCACAAAACTGTTGTTAAGTGCCCCGATCAATCTCCAAGACTGTTTTTGAGTGATGATGAAATATAGCCGGCGATATATTTTGTAACTAAATTACGTTGGGAACCGTTACAGGTAATTGGCTACGTTCTTAGCCCTAATAATACAGGCTCTGGAAAGTTTACTTACCTACTTCTTCAAACTAAAAATAACATTTGGGTAAATATTTCGTTACAAAGTAAATATTTTATTACCTCTGGCAGATTTTCTTCTGGTGTTAGCATTGTAAATTGATCCTGAAATTTGACAAATAGCTGAATGGGCAAAGGTTAAGACGAGACATAAAGATCTACATAACCTATATATATATAAATAGAGAGTTTGCTTACATAACTTTGATCAAAACTGGAATTTCACGCGAAAAGTCAAGATTGTTATCACTTACACTAACGACTTTATTAAAAGAATACATATATAATAGTCAATGGTATAAGGTCGTCAACTAGTTGAAAATGAAAATACAGCGTTAAATTTAACATTTATCAGTAAATCTTTGGATATTGGAGCCTGATCAATATCGCATACGGCGCTATATAGAAATGGGTCTACTTGGAGCGTGTCTCATATTTCTAGAGGTAACAGATTGTTTTAAGTTTTAGTTTATTTAACTCGGCAAAATTAATTACCTACGTTTACTATGAAATATGTACATTCTAATTCAAGAAAAGCAAACGAAAGAGATCAAGACAAAGCCCATTACATTTTTGACAACAGAACTGATACATCTGTATGTGACTTAATATCACTCTATTTCAGCCTGTGACTGGGAATTATTCGACTATAGCGAACCGTTTATTTAGTATTTGGAAGAACCTTGTGCCGTTTATTATATTTAAAAGAACTTTTATAAATCCTTTATAAAATTGCATAAAATCTATTGATGACTTCTTGACAGACTTATATTACAACGAAAAAAAGTATTCCAGATTGAAGGAAAATATAATTACGACTACCAATTCAAAAGAAAGCGGACAAGTAATTAATTTAGGTTTTGTTTGCAAGAAGTAATCATATCGTCTAGAATATATATTTCTAATGCATGTAGTTTTATATCTACAGACTCCCATTCTCTTAATAAGAACAAATAAAATGGAAGAAACAAAACGATTTACGAAAACAAATACATCCAGAAATAATGAAATTGAAAAATGTAATATTCTGTGAAATGTCGGTGCGTATGTCGTTATGTAAACATTTTCATTTATTCCTCTGAATTTCGTCGTATAACAAAATTACCTTCCTCAAACGGTACATTTGGCAGCGCTGCGTATGTTCGGCTAGTCGCCGCTGACTAAGCGTTAAAATCTTATTTAACTAGAGGGTCATCCATCAAACCAAGGCCAAGCTGGCTAAGGTAACCCGTTTGGAGTTTATTTACGTGAACTACTTTACCCAATATTTATTTGATGGATATTCGTATAGTGAACTATATTTATTTTCAAATTGCCTTGTTTATTATAGTTCAATAATAAGCGCTTTTATATTGCAAATAAAATGTATTATCGGCTCGTTAATATTCCATAACTGAAGGGGTTATTACCTGTGTATCAAACCTCTAATTTCTATTTTAAATTCTACACTAATTCAAAAGGGACTTGTGATGTGATGACTCAAGAAACTACAAGATATACTAATTATTATAATGTTTCTCTGCATGGTCAGAACAGAAATAAAGAGGTGCTGTGGAAGAACTCAATTTATCAATATAGTCTTCAAAATTGCCGACTCTAGTGGTAGTGGGTAGATCAGATTGATCGTACAATATATAGATGGGTGATGAGGCTGAAAGACGCAGCGTGGAAAAATCAACCACTAAGTGAACCGATAACCTGGTTAATACTGCAAGTCCACTGGATGTAAGCAGCTAAGACAGGTGCTTGTGGCGATCTTTTGACTACATCGATGGGTATGCATAAAAATTTATGTAAGCGAATTTGTTTCTATCTACATATTTATAGGTTAGCGATGTCCCACATGGGTCAGATGAGGATTAATCGTTATTTGACTAAAGTAGCCATACAATTATAAGTACTTTCAGTTCACAAACTATATTATCCATGTAATCAATAATTAAATTTAAGGATCATTTATTTTTATTATCTAAGTCATATAAGTCATTCCATAAAACATGCGACATTTTGTCAACTAAACGAAATAATTTCCAAACAAGGATAGAGACATATCAGTATATTCACAAAATACAGTTATAATTGTTTCAGTATTTCTTTTTTTTTCTCTTCTTGTTACTTTCCTAATATTTTAAAATATTGTTTTAGAGTATCAATTAGTTTTAGTATTTTATTTCTCTTTCTGTTTCAATCTCCTTGTTTTTGTATTATTATGTCAAATTTTTAAATATGTAAAATAGTTTAATATTTAGTTTTATTAATATTTAATTTATTGTTGGAGCCTACCGTGGTTATCCCTAAATATGACTACATTTATAATGTATCACAATAGTCCTACTTTTTATATACTTACTAGTGTATTGTCATGTTAACAATCCTAAAATAAATAAATAGATAATAATTATTTATTCAGGACTTCTAATGATTTGCTGTCGCAAAGGCACCAATATATTAAATACATAGATAGGTACTGAATATTATACGTCACTCGTTATGATAATAAATTACAAAAACGTTTACTCACTCGTTTATATGAAATGAAGAATGACACGAGAAAAATGAAAGATAATATACATCGCCATAACTTCTAACAAAAAAGTATTTCCAATTTTGTATTATACGAAGAAGCGATGAAAGAAAATAGATATCTCGTTGTTTTAATGAAAGAGCGGTTTCGAATCTCGAAACTTGGTGACGAAAAAGTTCTTATAATAACTAAACTTTTGCAAGGCGAAGAATATGGATGAAAGTGAACTTGACTTTTGCGAGATCAATGATTCGAAGTGTGTTCATTTAGAAGTCGACTTGTTTAACCATTCAACTGTCCAAATAAACAACGAAAATGTATCTAAACAAAGTTTATTCCAGCCCGAACAATCTTTCAACAATGACAGGAATATTCTAAGGCTGGCAATTCCTATCGTCTGAGGCAAAATAATGTATTGTTCAGAAGAATCAAGTTCTTTATTGTACCCTCTTTAAGTACTAGCCTTTGCTCGTGGTTTCGCTCGCACTAATATAGATTTGACCTATCCCTTGGGAACAATTTTTTTTTTGGATCCAAGATACCATATGTCGTAGTCTACACTATATATGTACTTCATGATGATCGATTTAGGAACGATGGCGTAAAAGGGTAATAAACAATTTAACATTTTCATTTATAAAATATTAGTTAGAATTAAGATTATTATCCATATTATTGAAAAACATAAAATAATTAGTGCTATGTATGGGAGATGACATACATTAAAGACCTATTTATAATTCTATAATAACAAAATGTTCATAATTTGCTTTTAAATGAAAAATAGGTGTAATAATAGTAGTTAGAGTGACTGACTTTATATCTGATCAGGTTTGGTTAGAGATTGACAACTGGCTACATAAAACATCGAGCATGGACTAACATTATAGCATTGCTATTCACATTCTATCGGACAAGAGACCAATTCTTTCAATAAAGGTTTCACTCACAATATTATGTAAATATAATGTATCTTTATGGGCTTGATATATGGAGATCGGTGAACTAAACGGTCCGCGGTAGAAGAAAATGTTTGGTTCCCATAGTTTAACATATCAGAGTAGTTAATATTCCTAAATGGATTGAACAGGGGTTTACGATCAACGTTTATGATTTGATCTAACATTAATTGTAAAAATAGGAGACAATACTGATGATACACATCAGGTGCTTTCTTATTGCGATAAGCATAAGCCTGATACTATTGAGCGAGTTTCACCTGGTGTAGGATGGTCGCAGTAAAACGTTTTAAACAAACAATTCTTCTATATTATCAACTCATTTGTTATCTGCGTTATTGCTGTGACAGCAAATTGTGACATATGCAATATTGTAGAAGATGTTTACAACATAATGACAGAATATATACGTAACCAAGATCCAAGACTAACATTCGAAAATAAAATGAACGACTCGTTAAGATCCGTGGATTTATGTAATGCCATCCTTGCTTTCCCGACATCCGAGAACGCTTTACAGGCTGGTTATGTCAGGAATTAAAAACCGCTAAAATTTGTAATTATTGTTTATGTTAGTATTTTATTTTGTTGGTAATCACTGTGGTGATATGGTCAATTTGTTACCAAACCCTAATTACAAATAAATAATAAAAAAATATTTTAACAGTTAATTTGTGTAGTGTGTTAAAAAAACCGATGTCGACAAAATAAGCAACGAGCATACACTAGAAAACTTAAAAGTTCGACTCTTAATACCGACAAAGTTCAGTTTAGTTTTGCCACCTGGGACTCGCCGACAACGCAACATTAAAAAAGATATACGACGCGAATGTGACTTGAGAAAAACTGGAACATAAGATTTTTTTTCCGTACGTTTGTTTACTATTTCCTATAAATATCGCATACAAAACGTTGCGGTTAGAATAACACGGCAGGCTAGCGACCGCGCGCGGTTTTGTATACGTTTATGCCATTACATAAATATATATATACATTATTTTTGTGTTATTCTAATAATAATCTCTATTTGGTGTTTCGTGTACACTGTGTTGCAGGAGATAGTTAAAAATATTGTGAAGTTAAATAGTTAAGATTTAGATACAATAAAAGTGACCATAATTAATTAGACATTTAACATATACAGCAAATTGAGAACTGAAAGTGTATGTTTTTCTATTCTTGGATTCTATGCTTTTAGTGGGAGTGTATGTAAATTCACTCACTCACCAATATTCACTCGTTTAGTTTTCTGAATCATTTTTAACAATATAATATTATATAATTCTTCAATTATTTACGTGATCATTTATAATTAATTGTATTACTTAATATTTTAATTTTTAACTTGATAATTATTTAAATTATATTATGCACTAATAATTTTTATATGCATGCCGTACGACGACCGCCGAAAAAGTGAGCCAACACGACAAGCGCCACCCTTTATATGGGCCGTCGCAGTATAACTAACCGACATTTTCATTTATTTCCAACAATATATTATTGTCGTGGATCGGTTTGACCGGTGAAATATCAATTTCTTAATCGCAGGTTCAAACCCCAGCATGTACCAATGAACTATTCGGAATTCGCGTACAATAACTAATTTAAATTGGTAACACTATCGGCTGATGGATAAGGAAAATATCGTTAAGAAACCTGAACCTGAGACATGTTCTTTTAGTACCATTATATTTATGAAAATATAGATCTGTGGCTTTCTCGGAGTCAGAAATCGGCAATACTTCGTGGGCTGGCGTGGTGATTATGCCCATACCTTCCTTCGCGAAAAGGTCTATAGCTCTGCAGTGGGTCTCTTACAGGTTGATGATGATGAAACATAACAATTTATACGCACAGGAACAAATCTCTTAGATAGAAGGATTCTCTCCAACTTACTTGATATACTATTGATATTTTGTCTAATTAATATAAACAACTAGCGGGCCAGGGGATGTTGTCCCGCCCTGATAATAAAAAAAAAACCTTAACAAATGATATACCTAATCTTTCCTCATGAATCACTTTATCTAGTGGTGAAATCCGCATGACAATCCGTTCAGTAGTTTTTGAGTTTATCGCGAACAGACAGAGGGCAGACGTCGCAGAGGAGTTTGTTTTATACTATGTACTGATGTAGATTTTTAAGCGTTTTTTTTCCTTTAAGATTTTTTAAATATTTTTCTTCTTACGAACCTTACTATGACAATTGCAAACAACGTAAAAGAATTAGCCATATAGCTGTAACCATTCTGAAGTGATGTATATATTTACAATTACATTACAATTTTGTTAATATATATAGACGATATAATACATTTAATGAACAATGATGATTACCCACACATGAAAATCAATCATTACTCGCTGTCATCGCACTGACCTTTAAATGCCACCGGCAGGTCGAACCCACATGTTCTAGTCAACAAATGTGACATGCCAAAACAAAACGCCATGAGATTTTTTTTCTATACATAATTATGGAAACAATCCAAACGCTACTTACACTATACATATATAAATGATTGTTTTTCAGTTTGTCTCCTATAATATTCACCAAATTATGTTTAAGTTTTAGTAAATGCGTTGATCTATGTAGGTTTATGAATTAATAAGAATATGTTACAATAGATTACGCGGAAGTAATTCTATTTTAAAAACAACAGGCATAATATCGCGGATACAAGTTAATTAAATATTAATAACTTATACGAAAAAAAAGTGGATATGTCTGTTTGTAATGTTAAAATAATTTATTTTTACTAGATGGATATGAAAGTATAATCGGTACTAATAACAATATCTGTTTAATCCGGCTAATCTCCCAAAACGGTTAAATATATTCTAACGTGGATTTCATAGTTTTGATATGAGTAATTTAGGCTACATTTATTTTAGAAAAAAATAGATTTGGCGCAATTATCATAAGTTAAAGCAGTGTCCAGAACCGCTCGCTTTTCATGGACGCGTTTACACTATTGCTATTACAGATTTTGACTGGAGTTTCACAGGTAAATAGCTGATGATATGAGTAATTCAGGCTACATTTATTTTAGAAAAAAAAAATGGATTTGGTGCAATTATTATAAACTAAAGCAGTGTCCAGAACCGCTCGCTCTTCGTGGACGCGTTATTTACACTACACAAAATGTTTTAGCTAAACTCCACGCGGACAAAGTAGCGGGTGACAGCTAGATTTGAAATATAACAGGAACGACGAAGTCAGCTCGAGGCGGTAATATATCAGCGATGTGATTTGTCACAGGCTTTCGTATTTTTACACGGTTTCGTGAATGTCGGACTCACTTTAAATTATATGAACCCATTGTTCTTAAGAGAAATAGGGCATGAGGGAGCAATTTATGTAGGCTGACTGATATATTCGGCTTTCAATAGTGATCGATTTATGCGAAAAGTTCTTGTTTCAGTTCTGAGATGAATAATTTGAAGATACTAATCACAAATGGTATAGTAATTTTATTCGTAACTAGTTGTGCCCGCGACTCCGTTCGCGTGGAACCTAATATAAACAAACAATGAGTAATAAAACCATCTGAATGTGTTAAGTCCATTTACTTATCTGCTTCTTCCTCGTACTTAAGTCGCGTCGCGTCGTCATTAAAATTACAATATTTTTTGATAGAGTGAACCGATTTTAATGAAACTACGACTAAATGTTACTCGAGGACATGCTTTATGATTTGATAAGGTTCTATTGTGTACAGTACTTTAGCAGTGATGCGTGTTCAAACAAACATACAGACGGGTATACATGCAGACAGACATTTCTAAAAATGATTGAAATGTATTTTATTACTTATTCCAAGACTCCTGCAACAATTTTTTTAACGAAAAACAAAAACGTACAGACACGTTAGTTTTATATTCTTATTATATATATAGATGATTTTATTCTCAGTTATTCTATTCGCATTATTCACATTTTCAATACTTTGTTAAATTTTTAATGCATTTTATTCATCAATCAATCATTCCTTTACTTTACTAACAAGTTATATTCTAAATTGTCACCGATATTTTTATCTAGGCTCATAAAAATTACTTAAATATTCCTTGTGATAAATGTTCCCTACTAAAAATATTTAGTAATCAGTTACAAAATAGTATGTAACATATTTGGAATAATCAATGTTTTCCAAATGTTAACTAAACAACAAATTATTCATAACAAGCTGTTTAACCTTTGTTACATTAATCATGTATAGTGCCGATGCGGTCAGCGATGCCAGTAAACACTTCGTAGGTACTGTCACTATTTATTTGGGCAGAGCTTCGGTTTACAATACTTTGTACATAAAAGTGCGTAGATATCACCGACATCTTTCCTTTTAAAAGCCGATCTATGTAAGTCAAAGAAATTACTATTTGCAAATAATTCCGCAAAATAATTTAAGAAACACAAAAATAATAAATAATGAACAATTTAATGTTATTTAAGCTATAAAAACAATTTTGTATAATTATTCCTATTTATGTATCTCTAATGTGCTTACTAATGTGTTTCGAGATGTAGTAGATCAGTGACATCTTGCATTTTATAGACCGAACTATGGAAGTCAAAGCAATTACTATTTATTCATAATTCTGCAAAATAATCTAAGTAACACAAAGATAATGATAACCGTCACAAACTAATGTTATGCAAGTAATAAATCAATTCTATATAATAATATCAATTCTTATTTATATCTTATTGAAATCTATATAAATGCATCTTTAATGTAATTGGTGGCGCTAGTGTCAATGTGTCTCTCTAATATGATGGCGCTAGTATCAATGTTATCTCTAATATAGTGGCGCTAGTGTTAATGTATATCTCTAATATAATGGTTGGTGATAACACCTTATTCCATCTTCTCCTTTCCACCACAGAACTACACGGTCGGGTACTTGCCTCCACAGTTTCGCAGTAGCAACCGCACGGGCAAGAACGAAGAAGTTCGAAAGCTCCTTTTTTGTTGTACTGTAAAGATGTGGAATCGCCTTCCAGCCAGTGTGTTACCTTCCTCTTATGACATGGGGTCCTTCAAACGAGGCGTGAAGAAGCACTTTTGGAGATCGGCATGATAGCGATGACTATGCTATTTAACAACGACAGTCAGCGTTATTTATAGAGTGTACTATATTTTCCATCAGTCCAACAGTCATTTTGCCGGCCCAGTTAAAAAAAAATGTTTTCTGTACAAAATCTTAAAGTTAATAAAGATATGTCATTTATCTGCGACGTTACACCCACATTCCGAGCGATATCGTGCTCATAAAGTATTCAGCAAACAAAATCTGTTTGAAATCCCACTGTTTGTTAATTTTACGAAAATATATATTACATTTATGGATTACGTAACAAGGAGATGGGTTTATATTAAAAAATAAGTTTTAATTAAAATCATGTGACATAAGTTACTACACGATATATCTGCTTAACCCCTCGGCTGATGTTTTAAAACCCAGATCTCAAAATGGCGGATCATAATTTGAAATATCCAGCCCACTTTTTTTAAATTACAATTTTACATTACACAATTTATTATTGTTTCATTTTTTAAATGAAAACTTTCTTAGGCGCTTTTTCGATGAACAAAAATCATGGAACTCGCGTCATCGTCACCGAACACTTTCCATGACCTATATGTATACTGTTTTATTAACAGAGCGGGAAAACGTCCACCGGGTTCACTAGTTTTAAATAATTCGGGCTATAAATAAATTTCGAAATTCAAAAAAGAACACAGTTATTCTATTGTTTTGAGTTATCACTTCTATCGGCAGTCCTTACGACTGCTTCGATTTTTTATTTTAAATAAATACGATTTTTTTTAACTTATGCTGCGAATAGTCTATTGACCAGTGTAATATAAGGTCTACATTTGTTTCTATGTATATATTTTAAACCCTTATGGTTTTGGACAGTTCAGGAGTTAATTAACAGGAGCCTCCGCCTCCCAGGGCGATAGAGGAGAGGCGGCGAATCCTGAGGGAGGAGGCAATAGGGCGTTGAAGGCAGGACCTGGCGGACGAGCGTTACGGGCGTTACACAATTGACGCCGTCCGCCCAGTCCGGAATGGATAAACAGGGAATGGGACTCCCTGTCGTTTCGGCTGGTGCAAATGCTCACCGGATATGGATGTTTCGGATGATACCTGCACCAGATCGCTCACAGGGGGCCGACCGCCACATGCCACGAGTGCGGCGCTGACGAAGATACCGTGCAGTACACACTGTCCGAGTGTCCTGCATGGGAGAGACAGCGCTGCATTCTGGCTGTGGCGGTAGGGCAAGATTTATCGCTGCCGAGTGTTTTTTCGGCCATGCTCGGCACTGAACACGCATGGCAAGATTTATTGCTGTCGATTGTGGTTTCGGCCATGCTCGGCAGCAAACAGGCATGGCAAGCGACAGCCTCCTTCTGCGAAGAGGCCATCTTGCAGTGGATGCGGCGGCGAGGGCCCGCGAAGAGGATCGTTAGAGCGGCTCTCTCCGCCAACGGAGGACCGGTAGGAGAAGGAAGAAATTCACCCACCTCCTTCCATCACCGTTGCCGGACCTGAGGGGATGAGCCAGGGGGCCCGTCTCCTCATTGCACAGGTCTGGCTGACGAGGGGAAGCAGCTGGAGTGTACTCAGCCTTTCTCCTTATTAGGCAGGAGCCCGGCGATCACCTTCCGCCGAGCGGCTATCTAAGGTTGAGTAGCTAGTACGATCCCTTGTCGCCCCAACAAATACGGCCTGTCGGTACACCATGGGGTTTTAGTCCATGCGAGTTGGACATCACCCACTCTCTCCCCCAGGAGGGTGGGTATCCATAAGGGGTTTCCCCAGTTCTATAAAAAGGGGTTAATTAACAACATAGTGATATATTTTTATTACAGATACTTAGTCTTCCTATTTCGTTCACCTGAAAAATGACCTCAGTGCCTTGTTTATAACACGTTACAGGCCATGTGTTACAAGCGTTTTCTCTTGTAAATAAGTGCTTTTTACGAAAATGCTTTTACCAAAAAATTTTCCCTTCTATTATATGGTCATAAGAACACACCTACTTTTATATATGAAAATTACTTTCTCATAAGTAAACGTTCAGATAAATAAACACAAATCTTACGCAAAGCTAAATTTGAAGCTCGGTTAATCCGTAAAAATACTCATTAAAAAAGTCTAAGCAACATGTACTTAATTTAAATTTTAGGATGGTTCTTTACATTACAACGTTGTATTTTATTTTTAAAATAATACCTTTAGGGTTCTATGATGTAAAAATAACAGCTGTTGTCTTTATAAGTTCTTTTAATAACAGAAATGAACAATATTAGAATAACTGTAAAACTAAAACATAAAAACAAACTTTTTTCTTACAAAATGAAATTTCTAAAGAAAATGTATATATTTGAAAGAATAGAACAATTTAATACAAAGTAGGCTCCTCTCTATTCAAACTTTCGCAACGATTATTCATTGAATTAATGAGACTGTTTATGTCATCTTGCGGTATTCGCTCCCAATGGAATTGTAGCAAATCCTTCAGCTTTGGTTGTTGTCGCTCCGTCCAAGTCCTTCAAAACACGTCTCTGAGCATGTCCCATGCGTGCTCGATGGGGTTGAGATCTGGCGATTGTGCAGGCCAGGGCAATACCCGGATGTTCTCCGTTGCAAAGTATTCACTGGTTCGCCGAGCTGTATGTGAACGCGCATTGTCATGCATTAACCTAAAATCGACCAAAGGTTTGTGCAAATGGGTAGACATAAGGTCTGAGAATATCCTCAATGTAATTTTCAGCATTCATGTTTCCATTTACAAAAACGAGCTCAGTTCGCCTTTCTTCATAATACCCGCCCATAACATAACTGTTAGCCGCTGTATGGATGAACTTCCTGAACGCACCTGAGCCTTCCAGTATTTCCGGGCCGACGATACACTCGCACCCTTCTTGTATCAGGCTAAACCCGAATCGCGACTCATCGGAAAACATAATTTTATCCCATTGTTCCTGGTCCATGTTATGCGTACTCTACACCATTCATATCGACGAGCGCATTCCCGTGACGTATCGGTGGGCACCTGATTGGGCGTCGAGCTCGTAGGCCGTACTCTGCAGTCGATTTCGCACAATTTAGGACTTACATCAACACCACTTAAATTTGTAGCCTCAAACTTATCTCTCAGCGGTAACATCGGCTGCGTCTTCAGTCAGTTGTATGTACCGGTCTTGCCGAGTGGTTGTACTCCTTTTACGGCCTGGATGCTGTTCAGCGGGTTCTCCTGTATTATTGTAGCGCTGCCAAAGACGACAAATAACACTTCTATGAATGCCAAAATGTCGAGATACCTGAGATTGATTACTTCCCGCTTGCAACATCCCTACAGCTCTTTGCATTTCATCTGCCATCAAATGACGTCGCTTCATGACGTAAAGAATATCTAACAATTCAATTTTGTCGCTAACTTTATTTAAATGGTTGGTAAAATTATAAAATCAAGACTAAACGTAGCAATTAAAACGCACTTAAATTCAAACAAATTCGCAGTCATTTGAATTTTATGAAAAAACAAAACATAATCAAATTTTTTTTTTACAACCGGCCAGTATGTCATCAATAACAAAAAAGTTTACTTACCTACGCACTTTGTTTGAATAAATACTTAGAAATTAATTAATATAAATGGTAAAATTTGTAATATCACGCATGTTGCTTAGACTTTTTTGATGTGTGTCTTTTCGTTATTGCATACATTAAACCACTTCATTTGAAAATATATGAACTGAAATGAAATCCTCCCTTAGAGTTTAAATGGATGCTTGTTTTAACTGGAGATGGTTCAGAGAAATGTATATAATTATTATCTCTTTGGATTGTACGTTTTATTTGAAAGAAATGAATTCTACTTATTTCAATATATTTATACTAAACTAGCATCTATCCGGGTCTTCGTCCGCGTGGAATACTTACTTTGAGGTAACGCTAATATTAACTCGCAACTTCGTTTACGTAGAAAGTGAAAATGTTTTTAAATAACACGTACGTTAACCCCGATTTTAAAACATTCTTCATTGATGCTCCGCTCCTATTAATCTTGCTTGATGATATAATGCCTATAGCGTTTCTCGATAAATGAGCTATCTAACACTGAAAGAATTTTTAAATCGGACCAGCAGTGCCTGAGATTAGCGCGTTCAAGCAAACAAACTCTTCAGTTTTATAACATTAGTATATATAAGTATAGATAGAACTTTTATATAGAACTATACTTATATATAGTATATATAAGTATAGTTTTAGCGTTTGACCACAATCTTGAAAGCAAAGAAGATGTGCTTCTAAGATGGTAAGTACGCTAAATTTAGAGAGGAACTGACTCTCAAGTGCAGCTGCCGGAATTCACCAACAGGTGCTTTTCGATAGGTTTTCAACTTGAAGGTCGCTAGCCAGACGAGTTTAGGGGAAACCTATGCTATGGCTTCATAACGATTTTTTCCTTCACCGAAGGTACCCACTTAGTCGCAAGGATTCGATCCTACGTTTATCGACATGGTTTCCGAACACACCTTCAACTGAGTGATCATCGCTTCAACAAAACTTGACTAGAACATAAGAAAATTATAAAATGAGTTTGTAAATGAACCAACTTCACACTAACTCCAAATAACTTCAAGACAATGTCGAATGCGTCAGTTACGCCTTGCTGAAAAAAACAATGATGCCGTATTGAATGTGGTATTACAAAATGATTTATTAGCTGATAGCTCGTAAGTTTTCTCGTGAAAGTGATTTTATTATTTTATGAGAAGAACTATATACTTTATCTACTTTAATTATGATTGCATTCCTTTCAATGTTTTTTCACTATCTTACAAAAAATTACTTTAAAAAATGCAAGTTACTACTGTGAAATTTTAATGGAAAAAAGTTATGATATCACGTAGATAACATTCTGAAGAATATTTTATCTACCAATAAAATCCTCGTCAAGATTGGATTAGCAGTTTTAGCACTTTTTTTAGTTTAGCACGGACGATCAATACTCTTCAAGTTTCTATTTATTGCCATATGTTTTTTTTTTTCTAAACAAAGCGCGTTGTAATTTTCGAGCTTACCGTTCCGTGGAAAACTAATATTCCTAAAGACCACGAGGTAAAGCTGGACAGGTATTACGACTTTGTAAACGAGTTGACTAAAACGGTTATATAGTTCAACTATATGCCGTAGAAGTGGGAACGAAAGGTATACCAGAAAAATCTCTCTATAGCCTGCTGAAAGACCTCGGTCTTTCCAGAACGGCAGCGAATTCTATATTAGAACGAGCCTCTAAAGCCGCATTAGCAGATTCATACCAGATTTGAATAAGCAAGGAGAGAAACACGAGTGGTTAAGGTGAGTGTTAATGTACATTGGAAAGGAGCACCTTAAACCTACACCCGTGTCACAAGTCTCGGGAACTAATCGGAGTTTCTCTGTCTGCCACGCGATGAACCCGGCACCCGCACGGTGAATCCATAGTATGCTAAGAAGTACGTCTCTATTTTCGGTTACCAATATAAAATAACATTAGGCATTTTGAACAAAAGCTATCTGCTAATTACATTTCAATGCTATTATATTTAGGGTTGGTCACAGTATGCTTGGACTGAAGAAAGCAATATAATTATTACTTGCTTTTACTTTCGGCTTCGCTTACATTAATCTATTTGGCCCATTGTTTCGGATCAGTACATTATTCTCGGATAAAACGCATACCCCGTATTATATCCTATGTTGTTTTCTCTTTTCTTAACAATGTGTATGCAAGAGTTCATAATGTAAAGAAGTAAAGGCGCAAACACGTAACAAACAAACTCACTTTCGCATTTATAATAGAATATTAGTTAGAATATTGAATTAAAATTAATAATTGTATAATACCTAGATTTATAATGTACGTTCAATAATTATAATAAACTAATAATACATTAGATAATAATTAAAGCGAAATTAACAAAATTTCATTCCAATACAAGTTGATATGCCAAATCTTTAAAATTCCATTACGAATTAATGTGTAATAACTGTGAATTTGAATTAACGATAAAACACGTAAAAGGCAATTATGTAAAAATATGCAAAACTAATAAACTACAGCTTTAAAGTGCTTTGTACTATTCAAATTAGAATCATTCAGTCGTAAAGCCTACTACGTAAAGCCTCTCAAATACACCTAAGGGTTCATAATTAAGTTTGATACGTAGACTTATATATTGTGCACTAAGTGAACCAAATAACTAAATTATCGTATAAGTAAATTGTTCAAATAATTTTAAAACATCGTTATAAATGCATAATTTAGTACACGTTAATTACGTATTTTACAAGATTTATCTCTCTGATTACATATAAAAGAGCCATAAACGAAAATTACTTTTTTTTGGAGACACTTCATTTAAAATAATATCTTACATTCGTTTTAAAATATTACATATATATATGGTTAGAAGCTATTATAATATTTTTGAGGTTATACTTCTTTTGGTGCGTTAGAGAAAAATGATGAGAGTAAATTTTTACGATGCGCGCGCACGCCGTCACGATAAACCGACACCCTGAAGTTAGCTATAGTCAACATTTTGTTTCTTTGTATTTGTTGTTTGTATTTCTTTGTATTAAAACTTTCAATGTATTAAATATCTTTTTTCTATTTGTAGTGTCGTTTTTTCTACAAACGTAGAATAAGGCGAAACATAAAATTTTTGAAAATATTTTTAGCTTCCTACGCCAAAGAAGTATAACTTCTAACGAGGGTATGTAAGTACACACACACTTTTTTTTTATTAATATGTATTTTCAGTTTTTATAAAACTTTTTTATAAAAGATTTTTCGAGAGCTTTTTCTTTTTTTAGTATACATAGAAAAATCTTATAATAAACCGGCTTTAACTGCTTTCTGTCGGGTAATAAAAAATGAAATCTGTTAAATTTGTTACAGACGAAAACTCTTCTACAAATTGTTTAACGTAACGCATTGACCCCAACTAGGTCACAAATAAGGTCATCCCACGTAGCTTTCTTGGGCCTGATTTTCGACGGCGCCGCAAGCCGCTATAGGTGTCATTCCCTAATAACCTCTACCAGATTATCCCTACCCTCTGACACTTCGTTCATCGCCTGCCAGAAAGAAGCAAATTTATCAATGACAAATTCCCAAGAATTGTAAATATTAACAGACTGATATTCCTATTTATGTTATTCGATCGCAAATCAATATTTCATATATTCATCATTACCAACATCGCTGTATGGAACCGCGGTATACTCTACGCCATTCGTAAACAAGCCCCTTTCAGATTACAATACAAACAGCGTCTCCATTGAAACGGGACTCGATAAATTTAAACATTCTGTGATTTCGTGAAACAATTGAGAGCCATTTATTAATATAGCACTTAATATATATGCTATTTATACGTAACAACCTTTAGTAATAATGGTAGCTGATACAGCTAACTAAATCAAACAGTAACCAATAATGTAATACATTATGTCCACGTAATCCTAACTGATATTATAAATGTCAAAGTGAGGTTCTTTGTTACATTTTCACGTCTTAAGTATTGAACCGATCACCATAAAATTGTGCCTACAATTGTCAGGGTTACAGAGAAAGACACATGGTAGTTGTTATCCAGAAAAGAGTACTAACTGTTGCCGCGAGCAAAAGCTAGTAGATAAATTATTGACGTAATCGTAATTCTGCTGTTGATATTTCGTGACCCGTTATTATTATTGACAATGATAATAGTCGACTGGTATTATCGTAGCGTGCACATCTCGCTGCCAGTCGCCACAGCGAGATCGCTGGTGGCGGGAGGTCGCCTCCAAGTAGGTTGGTGTGTGGCCTGCATGCGGCTTCTGGAGGAGAAGCCTATGCCCTGCTTCAGGTGCTTCGGATTTGACCACACCCGCTCATTGTGCCCGTCGGAGGTGGACCGAAGCGATCTGTGCTTCCGGTGTGGGCAGTCTGGCCACAGGGCAGCGGCTTGTGCAGCCACCAAATTGCACTGCCGCAAGGGACACACCAAGGGACGGTCGCCTACTCCAGTGACAGGACATCCTGAGACGTCAACGTAGTAGACGGGGAGGTGATTCGTTGCTTCCTACGTTCGTCCTTAAGTCGACTCAAGAGGAGATGGGACGGGGGCCCATCGCTTCATTGCACTAGTTCGACCGTCTGGGAGACAGTCTATGTGCATCAGGATGTTTCTCTTCATCGAGAGGCCCCGAATCACCCTAGGCCCACTGCCGGGGCGACATTCGGAATGCCTCCTCATCTCTTGTCCCCAAGTATGAGGTTTTAGTCCGTGGGAGTTGGACATAGCCAACTCTCTCCTACGGGAGGATTATGTATCCATAAGGGATTTCCCCATGTAAAAAAAAATGTGCCTGAACGAGCAAGCATTATAAAAAACGTTGCTCACACTCAAAGGCACGATAAAAAAATTAATTAAATCAACTATATTACAGTACATATTAACCTACCTATACCCGCGCGTTGGTCTATGAGACGAAATACGTTTGACGAGTCAAAGCGAGTTTTTTTAATGCAAAACGATGGCGATCTGCGCTTCTCAGTAGCTGCAAGATTCATAGCCTATTTCAAATAAGTATAGAGTGAACGTCCGTGCATACATTACATATACCTGTAAACACTCACTAGCATGTCACGACGCGAAATTATAAATATATCTCCTGCCAAAAATACCACTCAATGCGCCTAAAAAAGTTTTTACTTAAAAAAAGATTTAAAATTACGAGTAACGTTTTATCTTTGCCTTATCAAGAAGTTGTGGAACAATCTCCCGGCCGGGTTTCTTTTTTTTGTTTGGATTATTTGTTTTTATTTATAATTTTTTTTCTCTCTCATCTCCTTTTTATCTTCCCCATCTCCTCTCCTCTCTCTCCTGCCCCTCCTCTCCCCTCCTCCCCCTCCTCTTTTTTTTTCATCTTCTCTCGGGTCTCCTCCCGCCCCTCCCCTCCCTCTCTCCCCCCTCCTCTTTTCTCTCTCTTTTCTCTCTCCCTCCTCTCTTCTTCCCTCTCTGCTCTCTCCCTCTCTTTTTTTGTTATTTTTTCGGTATTTTTTCTTTCTTCTCCTCCTCTTCTCTTCTTTTTTTTTCATTACCTCAAATAACCTTTTTCTTTCCTTTCTTTTTTTTTTTGTTTTTTTTTTTTTCCTTTTTTTATGCCCCCTCTTCCCCCCCTCTTTCCCTTTCTCCCCCTCGCTTAATTTTTTCTTTTTTTTTTTTTGGTTTTTTTAGGGGGAAAAAAAATTAAATTTTCTCTTACTTTCCCCCTCATTTCAATTTCGGTTTTTTCCCTCTCTTTTTTTTTTTCTCCCAATTCGCCCGGCTTTTCCTTCGGGTTTTTTCTATTTTTTAATTTCTAAATTAGAATTTCCCATAATTTTTTTGGTTGATAATTCCCGCTAATCTCATGACTTTTTCTTCTCCTTTTTCTTTTTTTTGTTCCCTTCTCTTCAACTCTTCTCAATATTTTTTTTATCCTTCCTAAGTCCTCCCTCAATTTTTTCTTGATCTCCATTTTCTCCCCCGTACTAAACGGGGGTGGTCTACCTTTTTATTTTTATTTTTATTACTTCCCACTCCCTCCCCCTCAAGAAAATTTTCTTCATCTTTCTTAACAATTTTTAAAATTTTAATATTCCTCTCTCCCCCCTTTCTCCCTTTTATTTGGTTTTTATCTTTTATTTTTGATTCTATCTGACTTAGTTGACTTTTCTTTCATACACCTTAATACCTTTTTTTTTCTATTATCGATTTTTCTCCCCTCAATACCCTTCATCCCCCCCCATCTCTCTCCCAATTAAAAACTTTCTCTTTTTTCCCAATCCCCAAACAAAAAGAATGATTATTTTCCTCCCTTTTTTTTTTTTCTCCCCCCCCCCATTTTTTTTGTGTTTTTTATTATATTCTCTCCTCAGAACACCTCTTTTTTGTGGCGGGGGGTAGTCGTCCTTCCTACGGGGGAGATTATTCGTGATTACTCTCGAAAACATCTTATAAACATTACTTAGAAGCGTGATGGGTCTGTACTTCTTAAGAAGTGTGTTATCACCTTTCTTAAAGAATAATACCACCACCCTCTGTGCCATGCTTGTGGCGTAGTACCCTCGAGTATGACAATGTTAAAGACCCTCTGAAGGACTTTCAATACCGGTACTCCACCCCCTTTCAGAAGCTCCACCGTAACTCCATCATCACCCTGTGCCTTATTTTTCTTCAGCTGTTTAAGAGCCATATTAATATCGTACATGCTGACGTCCGGGATACCTTCAGTATAGTTCGGAATCAGTTCAGCTCTTGGGTCTATAGCTGGACTACCAACTTTGCCTTATTACAACAAAAAAAAAATTATGTCAATATTTTTTACATAGCTTTTTTGAATTGATTAACTGTAAATAAATATCAAAGCACTAACAATATTTAAATCCTTTAGAATACATGTGTTTTTTTCGAACTGACCAAGCTATTGGCCTTACGGGCCTTCGCAGCTTAACCGAACTAAGAATACATGTCTATGACGCCACAGTAATACCACAGTATACACGTAAGAGACAGTACGGAAACTACCTACAAACGCTCGAAAACGGCACACTCACCCATACATGCGCATACTACTTTACTACTTTCCGTACTGTCTCTTATATTTATACTGCGGTAATACCTTGGACACATTTATGAAGCTGGGGCGAATTGTTAGTAACACAATATTTATTTAATTATTGTATAACTAGCGGGCACGGCAGAGGTGTCCCGCCCAAATGATACCCCTTCCCTTCCCTTTCCCCCTGTGAACACCGCATGAATATCCGTTCAGTATTTTTGGAGTTTATCCGAACAGACAGACAGACAGACGCGGTGGGGGACTTTATTTAACTATCGTAATAATTGTTACAAATTGCAGTTCGATCAAAGAATTACAAGTTACACAACATCAATAATAGGTCATAAAAATAAAAATATATAAAAAAAAAATCACACAAATATCTTCTATATATATATATTTTTCTTCTGCACGTATGTATGTCACTGAACTTCTCCTAAACGGCTGCACCGATTTTGTCGAAATTTTGTGTGCCTGTTCGAATGGACCCGAGAATGGTTTAGATTCATAATTGGACCCGATAGGTGCCACTGCGGTTGAATTATTTTTTTTGTTATCAAGGCAGGACTACGTCTGTCGGGACCGCTAGTATAAATATAAAAATTGTTGTACTAAAATGCTAATAAAAAATACGTGCGTGTATCAGTGTACACACGTAAGAAGTGAAACTGCTTTATGACATCATTTTTCGAAAAATGATCTACTATATTTACAACTTTACAGAAAAAAATAAATTAAAAAAACATTTAAAAAAAACGGAATCTGATAATTGTAAGCGCACCTTTAGAAATAAACATGGCGCGTAACCGAAAAATGTATAGAAATTAAGATGGCGCGTAACCGAAAAACGTTACATACGTTTTTACATGCTCTAAAATTCCTCCCTACGTCGATTAAAGAAGTTTTACTTCAATAACACAATAACGTAATTCACTATGACCGTTACAGACGTCTGTAGATCTAACGACATAATTTGCTGTCATATCAGATTCTTTAACGTAATAAAAAAACGTTGTGACAGTGGGTAAATTAAGAGATAATTAATTAGGTTGAAAAGGCGATAAGAAAATTATGTCGAGACCGCTCTGTTGTTATCGCTTCTTTCACTTCTTCTTTAATATGTTATTAATTTTTCTGAAAATGACCAATAAATCCTAACTGATATTATAAATGCAAAAGTAAGTCTGTTTATTTGTTTCACATCTTAACTACTCAACCGATCGTCATAACCTTTATCAGGACAATAAAAAAGGAAATATGGCACCTTTTATCCACAAAAAAAGTAATGACATTCCCGAGGAATAGACCAAATCTACATTAATGTAAGCGAAGCCGCGAGCATAAGCTAGTTAGCTATGAATTTCTATGTACTTCATGTATCAACACTTCGATGATATTATACGAACTACGCCAATGAAATATGATCAAGTATTAGTTACAAACTCAACAGGAATAATGTCTTGGACACGAAATAAATGACTTCATTTTTTCACCGAACTTGTAATAATTTTAGTACAGACGTAAGTTCACGTCAGGTCATTTTGTTTTATTTTTATTTAGCTTATTAGGATAAAATGTTTACTGTTTAAAATTTGTAAGGAATAACTAATTTAGAATACGTGGAATTTTACAAGTCGATTTTAGAAAATAAGATTAACTTTATAAAGCTCGATAGAGTAGCATTTTGTTTGTTAAAAATGACGAATCTCTGGAACAATTAGTTAAATTTGAAAGAAAAAAAATTATAATTTAGTCATAACGGAACGTTATAAGTTATTTTGCACTATGATACGATTAGATAGGAGCAGAGTAATATCAGTTCATCGTTATTTTCGGTTTTATAATTCACGCCGACTTCATATAATATAATATAATTTATTTCAAGACCTCACATAAGGACGCGTAATCCATTTACGCCTATTAATTTAAATGATCGATCTACTACACGTGCACGGCTCACGCACACAACGACGGCTGATAAACATGGACATTATAACTAATGTGAAAAAACTTGATAGTTTTACAAAAAAATATATGACAATACAGAGGCAAACGGACAGGCGGGTCACCTGATGTTAAGTGATCACCGCCGTCCATGGACACTAGCAACACCAGGGGAGTCGCAAGTGCGTTGCCACCCTGTGTTTGGGGGGAGGGGAAGGAGTAGGGGAAGGGGAGAGAGGGGATTTGGACTTCCGGCGTTCTCACTGACCGAACGAAACGCAACAATGCGAGCACCGTTACTTCACGTCGGTTTTCTGTGAGAGGGTGGCACTACCCCGGACGAGCCGACCCATTCATGCTGAAACCAGTAATAGTTTCAGTGTAGCTCTACCACCTACAGAACATGTAACATTCTATGTTTTGTTGTATTTAGTCTCATAGTGTGAGACCAATGTATTTCCCAAAGGTCCCAAAGGTCTGATGAACATAGTATCTCGGTAATACTAATATACATTCAAGATAGGCTAGAAACATCGAGTTTAGACTCAAACGTTTAGTCTCATTGCAACATTCTGTGTTTTGTTGTGTTTAGTTTCATAGTACCAGATCAAGGTATCATTTCCCAAGGGCTTGGTGTGGACAGTATCATGGTAACTGATTCTTAATATAGATTATATATCGGCTAGGAACATCGAAATTAAACTCACATGTTTATTTTCACAGTGCCCCATCAAAATATGGTTTCCAATGGGTCTAGTAAGGATAATAACATGTAACTGAGTTTTAGCATAGTCAAAATAGAATAGCTACTAGCGACACTGTATTTTCTTTAAGTTAATCAAATGTTTTCTCTCGTAGTGAGAGATGGCAGAGGTCAATCAATTTCGGGCCAATAGTCCTATATATATAAAATAAAGTCGATTTAGTTACACCATTTAAAACTCAAGAACTATGATTTGTTCGATTTGTCTCTGCTCCAAATAGTAAAATAACTATAAAAATATCAGAAAGATACGCGAGAACAAAACTATGACGAAAATTCACTTTCTCAGACATTTTGCAAGGAAAGGCATTTTTGTTTGTATCTTGAGAAAGGATTGACTGATTTCGATGATGTTTTTTTGTTAGTATATGTTAGGGTATTGACCTGAGTTAGGGTATGCAGCAAATAATCTAACATAAAGTAGTGCAACTATACTACGCGAACCTTTTGAATTCGATTCAATAAAGCAGATGCTTTAATGGCACGTGAATTACATTCATTTAAATGTAAAAAAAAAATTTTACTTGGCTTTTGTGTCTAACGCATGAAGAAGCCGAAGAACTACTATCATTTACATAATTAGTTTACTTGCAAGTGTTTCTTGCTAAAATAAAATATTATCAAAACACACTTAAATTCTATACATGCATATCACTCAACATGACATTAACTCACGCTTGCTTAGCAGCATTTCAGTATTAGATAAACTATTTTCGATTGTTGCATATTACGATTTATGTATTAACTTTTTCAAACAAAAAGCTTAGTGTTGTCCGGTGAGTGTTAGTGGCTGTAACATAGTTATTAACTACAGCAGTCACTAATGTTCATGTAATTATAATTTTTGCTAGTAATTCGGCTAGCTAATATAATAATAGTAATATAGTTATAATTACCATTCTAATATTTCTCTGTAAAATTGTATATGTATAACTCTGTAAAATTGTATAAATTGTATTGTAAATTGTATTGTATTGTAAATTTAAAATTAAATTTAAAAAATTAAAAATTGTAAAATTGTAAATGTAATTAAAAGATTTTCTATTTCCATTTTGTTATACATTTATTGAAATTAATACAATTTGAGTGTTAATTTAATTTAATAGAAAGTTGAATTTCATTCAGCTAATAACTTACTACATTAATTAGTTCTCAAACGGTACGAAGTTCGCCGTGTCAGCTAGTTAATTAATAAAAATATCGATTAATAATATTTTGTTGTCAGGTTAACCATGCAACGGCTACTTATTATGGTGATCACCTTAGCGCTGGATCTCGTCTACTCCCAGCCGGGAGATAGAGAGCATCAAGGTCCTCAGCCGTGCGGAGGCCGTTTAAAAGGACCCGTGGGGATAATCCAGACGCCCGACTTCCCGAACCCGTTTCCAGTGCCAATAAAGTGTCGATGGATCATCGAGCACGACATAGTCAATGGGACAATTTCTATATACTTCACCCAACAGTACACGACTAGTGGACTCACATTCACAGAATACATGTACTATGATGAGTCGTACAAGTTGGGTGAGAGGAGAGCCCTTACTGTTACAGAAGAGAATATAACAAGGATCAAATGGCTTCAGGTGAGTTTTATATAACACATAATAATTACTGGTCGTATTTTTGGTCAAGAACTATAAGCGACCTGACTATATGCTTGCACATATACCGTAGCTTAATAAGACAATTCTTATCGCATAAGTATTGAATTTCTTAAAATTTAACGATGTGCTGTATTTTTAAAGAAAGAGAACATACTTTTTTTTATATCAAAGAAGGCAAACGAACATGCGGGTCACCTGATGTTAAGTGATCACCGCCGTCCATAGGCACTAACAACACCAGGGGAGTCGCTAGTGCGTTGCCAGTCTGTGTTTGGGAGGAAGGGGGGAAGGGATAGGGGGAGTGGGAAGGGGAAGGGGAAGGAAGAAGAGAGGGAAGGGGAGGTGGGCCTCCGGCGCTCTCACTAACCGAACGAAACGCAACAATGCAAGCACTGTTTTCTATGAGAGAGTGGTAGTACACCATCCGAGCCGACCCATTCATGCTGAAACCAGTAATAGCTTCAGCGTGGCTCTACCACCATAAGAATTATTTACAACACACAAGTAAATATAGTTATTGATTACAGGTGAAAATATACATAAATAAACGTATATACAAAGGCAAAACAAAACAAAAAAATGAACATACATACATAACATAAAAACAAAAAGATACAAATAAAACAGCTAGTCTAATTTAGAGTAGCCTAAGTAACCCACTGTAATTTCAGCTATCTGCCAGTGAAATTCCCGTCAAAATCCGTACAGCCGTTTCTGAGATTACCCGGAACAAACAGACAGCCAGACAGATAGACCGACAAAAATTTAAAAAATTGTTTTTTTGTTATCAGTGGCGTGTATACTTTCATACCCAACCAGTATTTTTTATTTATTTTGATATTACATACATACACTTCATTTTTATTGTATGTATAGAATAGAAGATGTGATCCGAACAGACTCAAGAGTCGAACGACGAAATTAAACAATAAAAGTTTGAATAAATAACACACACCAACTATATAAAATAATATAATAACTATATGGACCATATATTTATAATAATAATAATAATATACTGTGGAGATATATATTAAAACTATTATTCAACATTATTTTATTCACGGACCATATCTTACTATGGAAATATAATATCAATTAACAACACTTTACGCTATCGCGTAGAAGCTGCAAAGACCTTGCCAGGACAATAGCATAGGCAGTTCGAAAAAAAAGCTATCGCGCATGGTTTTCTTTAGTATCGTAAAGACGCGAGCACAACGTCTCGGTATAAGAATGCGAAACATTATTTATGAAAAAAGTTCCCGCATAAAGAACGTCGCGAAACTAGGGCATACTATTCGAGTATTCGTTTTATTCGAGTAATCGCCGTTATTTACTATTCGAATAGTACAAGTATTCGGCCTTATCGAGTTTTTCGAATAGTTATCCTCCTATAAAGTCCTAACACAAAATAACTATACCTACATAACCGAGTGAAACTCGGTCAGAAGATAAATAACAAACATCTTGCTATCACCGAAACTTTTCACTTGTAACGCAATAAAACATAGGCGAGACTCTGGTAAAAAATATACTATACAACATTCTGTCATCCGTCCATTCTTAAAAGTTAAAACAAAATGCAATAATTGCCAATATGTCAAAGCATTAATCCAAGCAGTATGGTTAAAAAATTACTAAACATATTAAGGCGGTTATAGCAAATAGCGAGATCTTAGAAAAAGTAGCCATAAATCTACTTGAAATCCGTAAGTTATTATTTCAGTTCGATTAATTTAAATTACTGAGTATGTGTTTGTTCACATTATCATTAATTAGATCTGTCTTTTGTGATATCCTTTGGCATAGTTTTTGCCTTCAAATTCGGTTTATTTTCTAGTTTGTCACGCCAAGCAAATCCATTGATGAGGATACTTATTTAATATTAAATCTTTACTTGTTAGTAAATTATCCCTTTCACCGCGGATATCCGTCTAGCTGACTGTATTAAAGTAATTCTATAAGGTATTTGTTGTTAAACAAGAGCAAAAACACGTTAATCGTTTTATACATTCAATAATAAAGGAGGTGCTCGAAAAACTCATAAAATTCGAATAACTCGAATAGTAAAATGGGACGAATATTGCATGCCCTACGCGAAACGTAATTGAACGATTCTGAACTATCACGAGTATACAGTACCTCAACTAACTTCAGAGTGTATTACATAATTTAAGATAACACTAACTTCATGGTGTGTTACTTCGAAGCGTGCAACTTCTATTTCAAGCTCAAAAATTACTCTCAACGATTTCTAATAACACCACAAAAGAAGTATAACTATTTGCACTAGGCTTTTTATAGATTTCCTTTGTGTTAGACGGAAGAGCTTACTTATGGTACATATAATTACTTTAAGACTGGGCCTTTAGGAGGGCCTATATATTTATAAATAAACTGTACAATGTAACTATATACTGATATTCATGTGAATATATAATTTAAAATGCAAATGACAGAAACATATTTTACAAAAAAAAATCCTATAATGATACCAGTAACAAAGTTGTGACGCTTAAAAAATTAGCACGTAAACAAGATATTTTCCAAGTTCTTTATCGGGAGTAAAACAAGCAAGAAAATACACAACAATATCATAATAACGTCACAAAAAGCCAATAAATATCGTCGAGACAAATAGAATTTTATTACGACAAGAAAAAATACTACACTCCGGAAAATCACAGTTTCACCGCATAAAACACGTTAATAAAGTGGCACATTAAAGTAATTATTCACCGTAACGAGGTTGTCGTCGACTGTACTCGGCTTCAATGAGAAAATAAGCATGTTGTTGACTTCATGTACGCATCGCAGAACTGAAACGTTGCAAGTTCGTTTTTTTATTTTTGTGCATGTACGCTGCGAATCACTCAGTTCAATTTAAAAAAATATGAATTACTTTTACGTAAGATGTCGATCGTGCGACAGCGGTGCATATATTATCTCAGTAACATAGGCATTCACAATTCAGCCGCTCTCGGTAATGATCGGTTCTCGTCGGGCGGCCTTCGATGCCGCACGCTGCACCATACGACCCGTACATATTATTACTATAGAAGAATATACTATATAAAAATATACAAGAACATATATAACATATCATATATGTTTTTGTTGAATGTATTACATGTATAATAAGGCTACATATAATAAAATAATATGCGTTTGTGTTGAAACTCACACCTTTTTGTTACAAACAGTTGTCAACCTTGAAACGCGAATTCACTTTTTATATGTAACTAGCTGTACCCGCGGCTGCTTCCGCGTGAAGCCTTATATAAATATACAGCGATTAATAAAGTCACCTGAGTGTATTAAGTCCTTTATCTACTTTTCTCATGTACTTGAGTCGCGTCGTCATTCAAAGTACAATAACTTTTGATAGACCAAACCGATTTTAATGAAACAAAAACTAAATATTACTCGAAGATATGCTTTATGATTTTCTTGAAGTTTTATCATGAACGCAGTATTTTACAAGTGGGGCGTGTTTATACAAACTGTCAGACAGACATTTCTAAAATTGATTAAAATGTATTTAATTGCTTATTCCTAGACACCTGCTAAATTTTTTTACAGCAATCTAATAATAATATTTGGAAAATATTTTTTGGTATGCACTATTCTTTACTTTTTTCTTTCTATTATTTTATCCTTATACTAATGCAACTTAAGATATTTTTATAAACGTGTGACAAATGGAATTCGCCTTGTTCGTACCATTTCTGCATATATCTATACCTATGAATGCATATATAGGTAAAGTCTATAGCCAGCTGTAGTTTGTTATGGGTTGATACGGTTATAATAGATATAAAAAATAATTAACACAATATGAGATAACAATACGACACTAAGATAACTTAGTGTCGCATTGTGCGGTTACCATATTATAGATCACAACTGTAGTATATAAATGCCATGTTCCAAGAGATCTTTAACACAAAACTGTGACATTTAAAGAGAATCGGTGAGATTATTGTCAAATATGGAACAAAGGCAGACATAACTTAGTTTTCGATATTAGAAATCGCAACCGGACGGACGGAAAACAAGAATGTAACTGGTATATCAGAACATAATAGAGAAATGTGAGAAGCAGTGGCAATTTCCTGAATGGGAATCTATTTCTAGTAGACTGCGAACAAAGGCAAACAAAAGCAGAATCACACTGAGAATTACTTTACGTTTGTGTTTTTGAACTTAAAACCAGAGATCTGTGTATATACTCGTATTCAAGGATTTAAATGGAAATCTGTTATAACTTTGCTAGTTGCATTACAATACAATGAGTATGGTGAAAAATTAAACTTGTTTCTTGTCGAGTCTTTTCGATGATCGGGTTGTGTCGTCGGAATCGGTGTCAGTTTTGACGTTCATAAGCATCTTGTCAGGGTCTAAACTGAATGAAGTATTTTATATTTTAAATTTTTTGTATACCGATTTGGTGCAATATAAAATTAGGGATTTTTTAAATGCTTTATAGGTTTGACCACAATCATACCTAGTTATATGACCATGTGATCTATGACGGTAAATACACGAAAACTAGAAGGACACTGGCTCTCGATTGTAGCTATAGATGCTTGACAACAGGATATTATCAAGATATATTAGTTTCTTAGATCCTATTAACATTCCTTACAAGCAATTCCTGTATTCATTCTTTGAATCGATACTAGCTTAGAGCCTGTCCAGATGAAGCGATTTACGCGCGAGTCGACTCGCGCGCTTCAAAATATATTGCGTCCAGATACCGCGTTTTACGCGCGTTTCTACCCTAGGAATTGTCGCATACGTCGTACGGATAGACGACTGACGACTATGTCGACTCGCGCGTAGTACTGGACGCAACAATGGGGGCTGAGTATCTCGAGTCTCGCTCATTACACGCGTTTTACGCGCGAGTTAGGAAACGCGCCGCACTATCTGGACCGGATATATGTAGCTCTAGTATCTCGAGTACGCGCGAATGTCTACGCGCGAGTCGTCTCGCGCGTAAAACGCCTCATCTGGACAGGCTCTTTGTGGTGGCGTGTTCAGACTCTACGTCGATCTACGTAGGTTCAAATCCTTGCAATGAGCCGGAATATTATTTAAGCTCGGCTGGCTAGCTACTATTCTCGAGTTAAAAATCTGACGCCTAACATCTTATAGGTGTGTTCCGGTAGATGTACTTGAGAGCAAGTCCTCCTCTAGGTTTAACGTGTTACCAGTTTAGACCATACCATCATTTAAGATCAAATGAGATTGTACTTAAACATAAAAAACTGTAGACCTTATATGCATTTTGGTATTTTGTTTTATTACTTAACTTTGTTACAAAAGAAGTTCTGCGGTAGATAGCATCCGGAACACCCACATCAACAGCAAATATGTTAAGCTATTAATTTAAACTTTGGCAGTTTATTTTGTGTACCGATTCTCTTGTGTGAAATTAATTTACAGTTCGCCTGTTTCCGCGGTGAACACTTTAATTAACGATGTCGATGCATCATTACGATATTGCGTAATATTATTAATTTTCTTATGTTTATTTTATTACTTGTACATCGACGACTATAGTCGGTCGCATGGTCGTTCACTGATCATTTAACGAATACATCTAAATTCTCAATCTATCTAATATCATGGACTATTTCATTTATATGTAAATCATTATTTTTTATTAAGAATTATTTAATGAAACACCAACCCTCTAACGTGTAGCAGAATGTTAGCTACGCCGGACTCTTTGCGTTTAAAACCGCAAAATACTTCCAGTACCTTTTGACCAAATAGTAGAGACTACTTTCATATTTCATTCGCTCTACTTGGCGTTTATGAGCCCACCCTTTTGCACTTTAATGACTACAACAGATTACCTAAAATAAACCGATAAGACGCGCATAGGGGCACATACGTGACACATCGAAGTGCTTTAAGCGCTCGCCTTAGTCAGGTGAAGCTATGAAGGCCCATACACAAAACACATACGTGCCCCATCTCAAGCCGATGCGTCCACTGCATGTGTAACAGACTTGCCTGCATATCTAATGCACATCCATCGTAGGGCAAATGAAGGTCATCCCTGATTTTTCACCATTTGTACCGTTACATTTCAAAATGAGCTAAAGACAATTTTAATCGTTCATATGTTTATTTTTTTAATATTTCCAGCCTCTATACAAAGTTCACTACACAAAGTTCAAATTTTAATAATAATAATAATAATATTTATTTCAGACTCATCGTTAGATCCATATTTGTGCGTACAATTACAGGTTTAAAAAATAGTATTAGTAATAATAATAAAACAGAAAAATAAATTATAAACAAAAACACAGAACACAGTATATAACATTAAGTGGCAAGTCCGAGTGAAACCTCCGGTGATGGTGGAAATTCACTGTACGACTGCATGTAGCCGTATCTAGCGAGTCAGCATCGGAGAGTCCCACCGGTCCACCAGCGCACGCAGTATGCTATTGGGGCTGTCACGCGTGAGACGCATGATAGAGGCGCACCGTTTGCGCATGATCGCCGCAAAGCCGTCAATATCAGCATCCGCGAACATCGCGGAGGCGCTGCAGTGGCGCGGCAGCCCCATCAGCACCCGGAAATTTATTTTGCCGTCCATAAGGTTTTAAGTATATTTTTTATGATCTTCATACTTTGTATGTACAAAATTTAAAGATCTTGAAAAGTAACGTAAACATTAGCAATGACTAGAATTGGATTTAGCTCATTTTGAAATCTAAGGACTCTTTTTTTTTCTCGAACTGACTATGCTATTGACCTGGCAAGGTCTTTACATCTTCATCGGACTACTAAGGCGAATGCTTAAGGCACTCAGCCGATTTTATTCGGGTAACACGCGCAAGGGTGGACGGCACACCTCGGCTGGGGCTGTTACCTGAGATCCCGATCTGACCTAGCTAAACTATTCTAAGCTATTCATACATATATTCGTTTGTGAATCATACAATCGAAATTGAATGATTCACAAACGCAACGTGTATATCGTAAATCTAAGGACTCATTTGTTTAATTGAGTAAGGAATTCGGTAACGAAGACTGGTGATTTACTCTCTTTCTATGCGCGCCACCTATTTTGCAGGCATTACTTGTTCGGGAGTAAGAGATTGGGCTCCGTTATCATGATAAGTTCACAGTGCGGCGTAACTATTCCCACGCAGGATTTATACGTAAACCATGAGCCAATCCAAGCTAAGCCAACTAATCCTATCAAGTCTCGTTATAACGTTAATATCATTTCATACTTATATCGTTTACAAAAAATCATCGCTTAATTTCGGTGCTTTATAATAATCAAATTTAAATTAAAAGTACGAGTATGTAAAATAATTGCAAGTGATTCAAGTATTTTTTTTTCTAAATTAACAATATAATTTTAAAATAAATGGTTATTATATAGATTTTTTTTCTTTTTTTATTTCCAAAGTTTTAAATATTACTAAGTTTTTAACTATTTATCAAAGTAACTCAGAATACTGGTATCTGCGATACTATCATACATATGTTTTAAAAAACAGATATGTAAAACGGCGCGGTGCGGCGGTTTGAGCTCAAATCAAATATTTACAGTGAATGGGACGCGCGACGCCGATTGCAACCGAAACTCGGTTTGTTGAAGTCGCTCTGTGCCCAATGCCAATAAGGGTAAACGATTTACCCATTCTGTTTTTAAATATTCCGTGAATTTACGAGATACTAGCGGATCCGTGTTATAAATAAAAAGAAAAACGCATTAAAAAATAATAGGTCTTTACCTATGAAATTGCCGTTCTGCAGTACTGGCCATTTCAAATCAAAATAATTTTTGTTTAGCTAAGAATTCTAATTTCAAATTAATTTTATTTTAAAAACATGGAATTCTTTTTCCGAAAGTAGTCATTTGTTTATTGATTCGTGTTACATTTTCATCGCATTTCAATCTTTTGTGTCATCATGGATACGTTAAATTATGGTATACGAGTACCGTCGTGGCAGCAACGCGGTACAAACGGCACGCAACATCAACGACGTTTACGGAGCTAACAATACAAACCAACGCACCACCTGTTATTGGTTTGCTCGCTTCCGTTCTGGGAATTTCGACCTGAAAAATGAACCTCGCGGTCGTCCGAAGACTTTGGTCGACAATGACGAATTAAAGGCGATTGTGGAAGCTGATGATACACAATCTACAGCTGAATTAGCAGCAGCTTTCGACGTTAGCGTCAAAATAATATTGGTGCATTTGCGTCAAATTGGCAAGGTAAAAAAGCTTGACAAATGGGTGCCCCACGAACTCAATGATCGCTTATCTGTTTGATAACCGATATGCCGACCGATAAACCGATAAACGATATGGCTTCTGTTTGATAACCGCAAGCGCTCAGCAAGTTGGTTGGATCCTGGTTCAGCACCTAAACAATGCTCTAAACGAAAACTTACCCCTAGAAAAGTGATGGTCACTGTTTGGTGGTCTAGCGCCGGTGTGATTCATCACAGCTTCTTACCAAACGGGGTGAGCATTACTGCAGATGTGTACTGTGAAGAACTGAACACAATGATGGAGAAGCTGGCACATCTCCAACCAGCATTGGTCAATCGCTCGTCTCCGCTGCTCCTGCACGACAACGCACGACCTCATACTGCACAGCAGATGGCCTCCAAGTTGCAAGAACTGGGGTTGGAAGTTCTCCGTCATCCACCCTACTCACCAGACCTTGCGCCTACAGACTACTACTTTTTCCAGAATTTGGATAACTCTTTGGCGGGAAAAAAATTCAATACCCGATAGGCAGTACAAAATGCCTTTGAAGAATTTGTTGCCTCCCGTCCAGCTGATTTCTTTAAGAAGGGCATCAATAAACTGCCACTGCGTTGGCAAAGATGCATTGATTGCATGGGTGATTACTTCGATTAATACAAATAAAAAATACATGAAAAAAATTCGTTAAAATTTTTTCATACAAAACGGCAATTTCATAGGTAAAGACCTAATATTACGAGGTATTCAGTCTAAAAATTTGGGATTATATGTATTTTTGTGAGCAAGCCACAATACTTAAAAAGTTTGAACGGAGATAAAAAAAACATCACCGATATCCTTATACCTATTCGATATAAATAAATGTCACATTTTTCAATAATTTCTCAGTAAAATATAATTTGTTACACATTGCCTCTTTTAGCATCAGTAACACGTAATATCATTATCTAACTAACGTGTTCCGTTCCTTCTATAAAATCGGATTCTTCAGACGAGGCGTAAGGCGATTCCTACAGACTGCAAACTGGCATCACAGCAATGACTGCCGATGGAATTAATCGCCGGTGCCTGATCGTCGTTGTTCCTGAAATACACAGTTCTATCGGTACAATCATTTTCGCGCACTATTGTAAAAAGCAAAAAAGCCGTAACAAAGGCTAAGTGAGTGCTTCTGATCTTGTTCTTCTGCTTGTTATCGATTATCGTGTTTCATTTTATATTCAATTTTTAATATAGAAGTTCCTGGAAACGTTTTGACGCTGTTTTAAAATTACAGTTCTGTTCGTGCTACCTTTTTATTTCTTAATTGACACCTATTGTTTATGCTATTTTCATATTTAGTGTCTTTCAAATATCCAACTACTCTTCGTTGTAATTTGTTAGCTCTTTTAACTTCCGTGATAATATTTATTTGAAGCTAACAATCAAATACATAAGCTACACTGCGCTTTTTCCATCGGTTACCGCCGTTAAATCTTTTAGAAATTATCTTCGCCAATCAATTCTTTGGTTTATGAATTGATAGCTTTTACTACCAATAACTGATCATCTGATTCCTTTATTTATCATGTCCTATTGTTGATTATGAAGTATCACTGCAACTATGTGTTAATATGTTGTAACGGACACCTAAAATGTAAATCTATTGGACTATGTAAGGAATTAGTTCTATATGTTTTATCTCTACGTAGACAGATTTTATTTTGTCGAACTCATAACTGCAAATAATAACTCTTCAATATCGTTAGAGCGATTCTGGGATTTTCTTTTATTAGCATTCGCCTGAATATTTTTTTAACAAAAAACCACAGTAAATTTACCCCAGTAGTATTAAAGTTACTTTACATAACTATATTCAGTTTGGTCATAATTCATAAGCTATGCGTCGTACATTAATAAGCCTTAAGAATTTTACTAGAAAATTTATTAGTCGTGGTGATCTAGTGGTTTAACCGGTGAAATATCAATGTCGGCATGTACCAACGATTTTTTTGGAATTCGCGTACATTTACCAAATTAAATTGGTAACATTATCGGCTGAAAAATATAGAACAGTGAGTTCTCGGAGTATGAAATCGCCAATACGTCGTGGGTCGGCGTGGTGATTATGCCCATAACTTCCTTCGGGAAGAGGCCGATGACCCTGCAGTGGGTCTCATACTGACTGTGACGATGACGTTCATTGCCATACAGTGTAAATTCTATATAACGACACTCCTTAAAATATCACAATTACTTGACTTTGGTTCATTTACCTTCTTTTTATACAATGATACAGTTTACATAGCATGACGCTCACTATAAATAACGTCAATAGTACGCCATTATTAAGCATTAAGCACTACTTTCTAAATGGGCAAAATTAGTAAGAACTGGAACTGTGTACGGGCCATACCCTGCAGTGGGTTTCTTACAAGCTAATGATGATGATGGCCATGAAGTTTTTTTATACACGTATGGGTTGTTGATAATTTACCTGTTAAAATACTGTTAGTTTACATCGTCTCCTCTAGTACCTTTTAATGAAGTTGAAGAAAACTTCGAATTTATTGTGCTAACCGAGTACCGTAATCGAGTAACCGAGTACGCATTACGACATGACAATTTAACTACCTATTAACGGAATAATTTATAGCATCGATTTAATACTATCGGATATTATTAGAATTAATATCTTTATCTTTTTCAAAATTATAATAATAGTGTAGTTTTTAATGATCAAATCAAATCAAAAATACTTTATTCACTTTAGGCCCTAATAAGGCGCTTATGAACGTCAAAACAACCACCGGTTCGTAAAACAACCCAGTCATCGAGAAAAACCGGCAAGAAACTCGATCGGGTACGTCTTTTTAACATATATATATATATATACATATATATATATCGAATACATTATACGTTACAATATCGTTTTTAGTGGGTGTAGTCCGGTGAAGCTGTAGAGGCCTCTAAAAAGGCCAATAGCATAGTCAGTCCGAAAAAAAAAAAAAGTTTTAGTGGGTGCACAGAGAGGAGTCAATTCCAGACCTCACCATCGTTCACGTATTGATCTACTCTATAATAGCCTTTCGACACTAAAACCCGCTTGACATGGTGCTTGAATTTACAGTCCGGCAAATCGGTAATATGTTTTGGGACTTTATTGTAAAACCTAACACTATTACCTAAGAAACTATTACTGGTTTTGCTAAGTCTGAAACGTGGGACGACCAGTTTGTCACAGTTTCTAGTGGTTTATTTAATCGACCAGTAGATCGCTTCTAAGTTTACTGGTTGTACATTTTCTGTGGTGTCTACGCTGTGCGCAAAGACCTTGAAAGAACGTGATTGGAGTGTCAATCACCTCCAACGAACGCTTTCATAATAATTCATTGATACTTATGTATTTCACGAACGTGGATCAGTGTGGGAATAAATCTACAGCCTTTGGAACGAAATATTATATAGTTTACACATAGACTCACACTAAATCTATATCTTCTATACATATAATAAGAATGTAAATCTAACGTGTCTGTACTTTTTAGATTTTTGTGAAAAAAATTGTTGCAGGAACACGTACAAAATACATTACAATCATTATTAGAATTGTCTGTCTGTCTGTTTGTTTGTTTGAACACGCATCACTGCTAAAGTCCTACGTTCACGATAAAACCTCACCAAGAAAATCATAAAGCATATCCTCGAGTAACATTTAATCTTGGTTTCATTAAAATCTATTCATTCTACTAGTAGTTTAATATAATTTTAATGACAACACGACTTAAGTACGAGAGAAAAGTAGATAAGTAAATGGACTTAATATATTCAGATGATTTTATTAATCACTGTTTTTTACATTAGGTTCGCGGGCACACCTAGTATGTAATATATATTGTAAACTGCTAGCTCAAATTCTTATTGCAAATATTCTGTTATTACGAAGTCTAATATAACATTTACATACAACTAAGAGACGGTTTTATCTAATATCGGACTTTTATCGATGCTTTTCTGTATTTCAGTCACCTAATTAACTGCCAGACTTCCAATTTGCCGTTACCAATGTAGTCTATATATAAGCACATGTTCTCTTCTTACGTATGTCAAGATTTGCAGTTTTAAGTTCTCTGGCATTAACTAGAAAAATATTGTTAAAATTTTTGATTTGTTCTCTTTTTTCATTCAAATTTAAAACTATAATAATAAATAAATACTTCGTTTTGTTTTGTGCAACTGTAATTACCAATAAATGGTGCATTTATTTTTAAATATATATTATTTATTTCTGAACTTAGTTTTTTTAATCTCCAAAAAATATCGGGAACGAATAACAGTTTTTATATTTACAAAATATAAACTTCAGGGTAAAAATAAATAAGCAATCACAATTATTAATATCGTATACGATGCATATTTTAAAAGCTTCTTTAATTATCATAGTAATCGCTTCAAAGAAATAATCAAAAATTGTTAATAAGTTATTGGATTACTGCATCTGAATATAATATATAATTTCCTGAAACGGAATCTCCTGAGTATTACTCCTTCTAAGTTTATAAAACTTGGCATCGCTTCATTTCCTTTCTTTATTTGTGAAGTTTTCAAACTATTAGAAGCTAGAAGTTTGCTCTCGACTTGCTTCAGTACTTCTAATTACAATGAATGGATTCAAGCTGTTGCCGTCACGACCTCTGTCGGGCTAGACAGAAATATTCCAAGTGTAAATGGCTAGTAATATCTCTATAAAACAACAAAACTTTATCACAATTATTTCATGCAGGGTATTCTTGAATAAATATTAGTTATGTCTTACATCGAAGTTAATCTGTTATACCTAAACCTTCACCAAAGAGAATAATTTTAACATGAACATCATTGTTGAATGACTGGTTAAATTAATTAATTATAGTTGTATACTAAAAATATGTGAGCAGAGAAACGCAAGCACGTGTGATTCAAAATGGACCAATTTGAAATTTGATCGGATAGTCGCGATTGTCATATATTTTGATTTAACCCCCGATCCCTTCCCATTCCGCTTTTGCGCGCACACCTACACGATTTCTGTTTACAACAAAATTCAAAACTATCAAACTGGTGCTTCAAAATCATCCTGAACTTGTCGAAAATAATACCGAAAATTAATTATATAGGTCTTTGGTTTTTTTTCTCTATTCTACTGGATAAAACAGGCATTAGATCTTTCTGCTGTTCTGACCGCAATTCTGAGGCCAGTCATAATAGGTTATCGCTCCTGAGGGCTGGGTTAGATTACCTCATGTGCGAGGGTATCTTACACACAGCTCTCTTTAAACCAGAACACAGTAGTTTCTGCTTTAGGGCACAAGTCGCCGGTAGTGTTAAGGCAGTTCAACCTGAACAGCGCTAGCAGTAAATATTTAATAATTACAATCGAGAACCACCTGGGAAAATAATTACATACACAGTAAACAGTCTCAATTTTGATTTAATACAAAGGAAAGCTATCAAAGGTGTAACACAAAAGGAGCGGGGATCATTTTTACGCGGATTGCCGGACTGTTCACGTCTCTACATATGTTGGAAACTATATACAATAGTGGATTACTCTATTGGCTACTAAAGATACTTTCTACATAGAATGACGCCATATTTTTATAATTGCTACCTCACCATCGCTCCGACAAATATAATAGGATTTAATTTGGATTGTCTTATGTTCAAACGTAGAAAAGCTTTGAGGCTTACCATAATTCTTCTATGCCAGTATAAACTGCAATTTATCGAAACGCACGGAATTGTCCGTATAATCCTGGAACACTTCTTCGCTTTTGCAAAGAATTTCTTTATTGCCTCAATGCACTTACGAGTGTGTTGTAAAGCTGAAGTGCGTTTTGATGTAAGGGTTTTACTTATCTCGCTCATATATTCACTTGATTTACAGTTAAGAATTACCGAGAATTTTATGAGCATTTATGGACGTAATAGTAACTTAATAAAGGAAAGATAAACGCTAGATATGATCCTTGTAAAGAGTTAATATATATTAAGTAAAACTCACAGAATTAACCGTAACTTTCAGCCCTTAATTACAAAGAAAATTTTGGTATGCTTCGCTTACATTTTGTTTGTCCTTTTATACTACTTTTCTAATAATATATTTGTAATTAGGATATAAATAAGTTAACTTATTAACGCGGGTGCAAGTGTTCTGCATGCTAACATTTGTACCTTTGTGAATGCGGGCTTAACTTTGTTGTGGGCGAGGACTCAACAAAACAAGAAAAGTTTCAATTGACGTTATTAGCGACTGTGTTCGCGGTGAACCGAACTGGGTCTGGCTTTGCAAATATTGCCGGAAACTGTATAGGGTCAGTTGAAATAATTCGAATTAAGAATATACGAGTTCAGTTTATTTGAAACTTGAATGGGATGTTAAAAATGAAGTGATTTATATTTTTGACTATTTCATTGTTTTAATATTACAATAGGACCCTGATAAGTCAATAATCTCGACAACTTGAAACTCTTGGTGCCTTCTTTTCAAGTCCCAATATATCCATTATCCGAAATCTGACATCTAGGTAAGTGCAAATAACCAGTATTGCACTAGAAGGTATTCATTTCATTGTATCATTACCCTGTAACCTGTAACTTCAATAAAAGCATATTTGTTCGTGTCAAAAACATAACATTGTTTGAATGTACCTATTATAGAACTCATTGATTTTAAATTAACAAATATCTTATAGCAAAAAAATAAGAATATTGGTGACAATATATACATACTTTATTAGGATTGCCTTTAAACGTTATGTCTGTAACAAAATAGAATCTAATCCTCTACAAGTTGACCATTTATCTGCAAAAAATCTTTATAAGTCAAAACCCTTTTTAAGGCTAAACCCCTGTCTTCAAATTTTTCGTGTCTCCCTTTAATCTAAATTGATAGTTTAAGTAACAAAATCAGCAAATTTTGAGAAAGTGAGTTCACTCATAATAAGGGCTTTCAAAACTCGTGTCCCTTTTCGAATATTAGGTATGCTTCAATAACTTATTAGTGCAGTTTGAAGTATAAAGAAGCTTAGAAAATTTGTATCAGATCAGATGGATAGAAAAGCTCCTATTCTAACGATTATATGAAATGTTTAGTTATTAAATCATTACATAGTATAAAACAAAGTTCCCTACCGTGTCTGTCTGTCTGTCTGTTCGCGATAAACTCCAAAACTTTGCGGGGTGGTAGGGTGTCTGTACCCGAATGGATCGCGACCACCGTACACCAGGTGGAACACCCGCCATAGTGCGGGGTGGTAGGGTGTCTGTACCCGACTGGATCGCGACCACCGTACACCAGGTGGAACACCCGCCATAGTAACACGTTTGGGCGTGTCGCGTTCCGGGATCAGCCGGTGTATATCCAGCAACCGGGGAGGGGGGAGCTGTCCCTGACTGGGTCGCTTTCAGGCCGGCATGACAGCGGCGACCGGCGATAGATAGTATGTCTTTCGGTGGTCGCCATTGTTTTTGTATTGTACTGTGCTTACCATCAGGCACAGTACAGTCACTTTGCCGAGCTACAATAAAAAAAAAAAAAAAAAAAACTACTGAACGGATCTTTATGCGGTTTTCACCAGTGGATAAAGTGATTCACGAGGAAAGTTTTGGTATATAATTTGTCCAGGATTTTTTTTATAATCAGGGCAGGACAACGTCTGCCGGGCCCGCTAGTCTAATTATAAATTTGAAGTATTTGAAATGATTTTCAAATATATTAATCTATCAGACTGAATCGGAGTAATCGTCAGGACTGTAATGATAATGATACGACTGCCTAATATTCACAGAAGCTTTTTCTAAATGCATACTCCTTATAATAATTTTAATAAAAATTATAATCCGGTTAAGTTGAATAGAAACTGCAGGAGAATATTGTGATTAAATCGACTAGACTAGGTACTATAATAAGCTTTGATTACCTGGAAATGAAAAACTCAACATAAGAAATTATAAAGTTGCATAGAAAATCATCTAAGGCAAAGTAAGTAAGTCGGAACTTATATAATTGTAGTGGCTTTCTAATACCAACCTATCTAGCAATTACTCCTAAGTTGGAAATCTGTCGCTATGCAACTGTTGGACCGATTTTTACGGGACTTTCACCAGCAGATAGCGGATATCATAACAAGTAATTTAGTCTATTTTAATTTAGGCTAGCTGTTAACCGTGGCTTTGCCTGCAGTGCTATATCCAAAACAATTCAGACTCAGAAATAGACACAAATTGACCATTACCGTATTACTTATTGATAATATGGGCATATTATATCATTATCTATCTTTAAATCATTGTTTCATTACTTCCTTATACAGTGTAAGTGAGCACTGAGGTAGTTATATAGTGGGTTAAGGCTCCAAATATGTTGCTAGTGATAAACCTCATTTAAAACACTTTTAGTATTTATATATCTAATGTATACGTTACATGTTACTGTAAGTGGCATGCGTGTCGTACTTACAATTGTTTTAAAGAGCATTTCTGTAATTGTGCACGGCCTCACAATTTTATATTTAACCGCCCGCCGGGGCCCCCCCCCCCTATAAAAAAAAACTTTATAAATTATATATTAAAACCTTCCTCCTTAATTACTCTTTCTTTTTGTTAAAAACGCAAGAAAATTCGTTCATTAGTTTTTTATTTTATCGCGAACAGACAGACAGACAGACGCGGTAGGGAACTTTGTTTTATACTATGTAATGATTAATACAATTAAAAAAAAAACGCGTGTGGAGCTGCGGGTACAGCTGGTATGGTATAAAAATATGACAAAAAAAAATACAAGAAACATGTAATAAAACTATATCAACAGTCCCAAAATAACCATTTCACGTTAGTTGTTTGAAACGTGTACTTTTGTTCCGGGGAGATGATTTCTATTAGTTATCCGTTACATTTTTTCTGGTCTCGAATGGTCTTGACAGGGGTCGGTAGTTGAACCTTCGTCATTTGAGCTCCGTTATTGGGCGACCTATGCGCGGATCGAAGCTAACGTAACTTTGTTCTCGTAACATGTTTCTTAAAAATCTATACTAATATTGTAAAGCTGGCGGGTTTGTTTGTTTGGTTGGTTGAACGCGCTAATCTCAGGAACTAATTTAAATTCTTTCAGTGTTGGATAGCTCATTTATGGAGAAAGGCTATATATCATCACGCTAAGACCAATAGGAGCGGAGCAACAGTAAATAATGTTTCAAAATCGAGGTATTTTTTCCTTTTGAGAGCTTCAGTTGCGTGTTAGCGTTAGCTCAAAGTAACTATTCCGTGCTAACGAAGTCGCGGGCAGAAGCTAGCGGTTTATATATAAGTAAAATTTAAGTTTCTGTCTGTACGGCCACCTATTTTGTCAAGAATTTTGCTGACACGACTCAAAGTAGTACCTAATTTATGTGTCATTACGTGTTTCCATATGAGCTAAGCAGTAATGCTAAAAATAAAAAAAGGCAACAGAGAGAGGCAAAGGTTACATAAAACAATTAAATTCGTAGTTTCTATAAAACAGACTAGTTTGCACAAGAAAACGTTGCGAAAACCAACTTGTAGGTAAATATATGTAAAGAAATAAGTTAGATCTACATAAAATATATAAAAATCAATGTTTGTTTGTTCAGATTTTATGCGCTGCCATACTGTTTATCCGATTGCGATTTTGTCAATATATTGCTGGCAATTGCGCGAAGGTTATATGCATATTGCAATTAAACTACTTATGCCCGGTTTCTGAGATACTCGGTTACACAACCAATAGTTATTGACTCAACAAAATTATCCATAAGATAAACTGTCAAATGGCTCGTTGAGTTTTACTGACGTTTATCGTATGATTGTGTGTTCAGAAACGCAATTTGTCAAGTTATCGGACCGATAACGCTATTGAACAGATAAACTACAGTTAAAGTACCTCAGAAACCGGGCATTAGAGAGACCACAAGTCGTATCTACAAAAGAATTTAAAAAAACAGTTCTATAATTTCTTTCTATAATGTAATGTCTATCCATACTTTTTTACGATGGAGTATTCGTTGTTTGCCATACACGGTGTTGGCCATAATTTACAATGGAAGCGCAACGAACAATGTTGCTAATCTATTTTTTATCGGTTGTATTCACAAAGAAATTAATTGGAAATAACTATGATACTCGATCTTTACAAACTGTAATTCGATTTTTTCGTATTGTATCACAATAAAGTGTCTCTGCACCTGATTCACCTACACCTGCGATCATCGAGCCATGCTAAATCTATCGTCAACTGGTAGAACATGGTTATAGGGCTTTTTCTCTGTCATTAATTACCCTCAAGTCGAAAATCCGTTGTCAAGCTGTAATCCACGTCAAACTTTATGACCGCTCTGAATATAGTTGCGCAGAACACAATGTTAGGTATAAATGCTTATAAATGCTGGAGGACCGGCAGGAGGAGGCGGGAATTTCCGGGGGCCCATCTCCTCATTGCACAGGTCCGGTTGACGAGGGGAGGCAGCTGGAGTGTACTCAGCTTGTCTCCCTATTAGGTAGGACTACCTTCCGCCGGGCGGACCGTTGGGGCGGCTATCTAAGGTTGAGTAGCTGGTATGATCCCTTGCCGCCTCAACAAATGCGGTCTGTCGGTGCACCGTGGGGTTTTAGTCCGTGCGAGTCGTAAAAGATTTTTCCCTGTGTTAATAAAAAAAGGTATAAATGCTTATCTTCTATACATATAATAAAAATGGAGTGTCTGAATGTAATATCAAAATAAAAAAAATTTACCGATTGGGTATGAAAGTATACACGCTTCTGATAACAAATATGTAATTTTTAAAAATTTTGTCGGTCTGTCGTGTCTGTCTGTTTGTTCCGGGTAATCTCCGAAACCGCTGGACCGATTTTGGCGGGAATTTCACTGGCAGATTGCTAAAATTACAGCGGGTTACTTAGGCTACTTTAAATTAGACTAGCTATTAACCGCGGCTTCGCTCAAAGTGCTATCTCCAAAACGGTTGGACAGATCTTCACAAACTTTCATTGACAGATATCTATCTTTATAAAAAGTTATTCAAGTAATTTTAGTTTATACTAGCTGTTAACCGTGGCTTCGCCCGCAGTGCTATCTCCAAAACAGTTAGACCGGTCTTCACGAGACTTTCACTGGCAGAAAGCCGACTTTATAAAAAGTAATTTAGGCAAATTTAGTTTATACTAGCTGTTAACCATGGCTTCACCCACAGTGCTTTCTCCAAAACAGTTAGACCGATTTTCACGGGACTTTCACTGGCAGATAACAAACCTTATAAAAGTAATTGAAGTTATTCTATTTTAGACTAGCTGTTACCCGCGACTTTGTCTGCATGAAATGTAGCAAGATTTCAACTCATTCTTTATTTTTAATTAGAGAAATAATTATCAGCTTATTGTTTACAATTCGACATTATAATTATTAATAACTTTAATGATACAGAGCTCTTCCTAATAAGATCTTAGATTATAAACGTATTACATAAAGAGTTCCATAATACAATTTCTTACGAAACATACAAGCGTTTATTTTTTGTATAGTCACAAAATCTTAATTATAATGGCAACGTGTATTAAATGTAACGTAAATCTTTATAATAATATTTTAACTTATTGTTTCATTAATTCCTTATACAGTGTAAGTGAGCACTGAGGTACTTATATGGTGGGTTAAGGTTCCAAATATATAGGCGATGATAAACCTCATTGGATACACTGTTAGTATTTATATATCTCATGTATATGTTACTGTAGGTGGCGTACGCGTCGTACTTACAATTGTTTTAAAAGAGCATCTTTATGATTGTAGATGGTCTCACAATTTTATATTTCTTTAATACAATTTAAAAGAAACGCCTGCGGAGCTGCGGGTACAGCTAGTTATATAATGTATATGCATCGAGACAACTAATTTTATCAAGGCCAATTTTAAATTTCTATAATAATAGTTTAACTTTGTTTTATATTAACATCTTGACGATAGTACACGGAAGCTCGAACTTTAGATATAACCAGAGTGGCCAAAAAGATTGGCGATGACTGTGTATAAGTGTTTCATCATCATTTGAGGGACAGTACCCCTATAGGATTAACGTATTAACCATCCTAGATCACATTCTGTTTTAACCTCAGGTGACATTGTGGTCAAACACTAAAACCTATAAGCATTGACATACAAAAACCCAAGATGCACACTTAACGTCTCACAGCCGGCACACAAAAATGATTGCATAATTTCGGATTACGCAGTCATTTCAAATAGTCTCGCGTCGCTTGCGTCCTTGTAAAAACAACTTTAAATCATTCAGGTAATGTTGAATTTGCAAAATCATAAGTTTATGGCGTACCTATAACCACGTATGTATATTGGGGAGTTTTTGTGGCCGGTTTTGAGCGCTACATTTATTCGAGACTGTGCGTCTTGGGTTTTTATATGTCAATGTTTATAAGGGATAAATAAACCATAGCTGCTTATAGCCTGGAGGTTTCTCAACAGCTCAAATATATACCAGCTGGTCCCAGTCATTGCGACGGGTTTACAATCATGTACTTACTTGTTCATCGTATCCCTGCGTACGGATCCCTACCACTCCGTTTGATTACTGGATTTACATCGACTGTTCCCGGAACTGCGACACGTTTAATCGTGCTACTATTGTGGGTGTTAAACCTAGTGTATTATAATCGCAATCCAATCAGACAGTTGCTATATCCTACTAAATCCTATACCCGTCAAAATTTAATCGATTCTAACC